>QGMI01000105.1:0-65155 GCA_007821535.1 Lachnellula occidentalis | reverse complement strand
CCCCTTCTCCCCCCTTCAAATACCTCCCAAGCACCCACCTGACACACAACCCAGACCCCACCAGCGCCCTCATCCACCTCATCAAACTCCACCCCCAAAGCACCGCCCAACCACCAACCCACCACTACGAATGCATGCCCATCTACTTCAACGACACGCCCGACTCGCTGGGAGCGCGCATCCAAGACACGCTGTTAAGCGGACTGGTGCATACACGCTACGGCTTTACCTCCCGTGTCATGTGGCAGGATTTACCGGCGGATCATCTGTCTGAGGCTGCGAGCACGCTGGTGAGTGGCAGGGATATGATTACGCCCATTCTGAGGGCTATGGTTGCGAGGGGAATGAGGGATTATTTTCGGGTGGAGTATTGGGATGTTGAGGTTGGTGGGGATATGGGTGTAGGGGTTGAGCAGGGAAAGGGCAGGAAGAGGGTGAGGAGACGGAGTGATGATGGGGATATGTTTGGTGGGAAGCTGAGGCGTGATGGGAAAGGACAGGAAGGGGTGAAGAGCAAGAAAGTCAAGGGTGATGTTTCGTGATGGGAACGTAGGATTGTGTTATTAATGATAAACGCCAGTAACGCCACTCATAAAAGGATAGGGTCTCGCTAAGGACGGGATAGGGGTTTTAATGATATGTACTCTTGCAATAGTACTTACATTAAACGCAGATCAATAATAACGTCAACCAAAAACCAAGATTCTCCGATTCTCTACCTAACTTACAATACAACCTTTCAGATCATTTATTACAACTTAGCATCAGTCCACCTCCCAATATCCCCATTAGCCATAATCCAAACCCCATCAGCCTCCGCAAGTACATTACCCTCACCATCCGCAAGACTCCCCTTCACAGTCAACTTCCTGCCCTTTTTATCCACCACTCTACCCCTTACGACCACAACACGAGGCGTATAAAGCGGTTTTTTAAAATTAACCGTCAGGGATGCCGTCAAAGCTCCATGTTCTACACGTGTGTGCATACCGGTTAGCGATATCTATTTCAAATATGTCTCAAAAGAAAGGAAGTGTACGATGTTAAGACACAGGATAGAGAAGAAAAGAAACATACCAGCCTGAGCATTCGCCGCAGTCCCCATAACCTCATCCAACACCACCCCGAAAAACCCCCATGCGCCGTCCCCTTATACCCATTAACGCCGTCCCTCAGATCAACCAACGCTCCGTATTCCTGGAACGGATTTTCCTTTTCCTCTCCCCTAGCCTGCATCTCTGTTTTCCTTGCTGCCTCTTTTTCTTCTTTACTAATACTAGCGCCATCCGGCTGAAACTCCTTCACATACAGCAGGAAGGTAACACACGCATACACCGTACGCGGTGTATTGAGCGTTTCGCGCACGAGAGAGGATTCTGTGGAGGCGAGGGCCGTGCGGTCTGGGATGGGCCGGATGGCGATGTGCAGGATGCTGCGGTGTGTGAGGAGGGCATGACACCACTGTATGCATGGCACAAAATTAGCTATTTCTTGATGAATTCAAGACGGCTCGGTTCGGTTGCGGAGTTGAGGGGTGGGGGGTTATGTATCCGCTTGGGGAAGGGTATAGGGTATAGGGTATAGGATCATATGAGATGTGAGGGGGGGGGTAAGGGTGGAATGAATCAAAGAGCCTTACGGGGATGGAGTGGAAGTGCGCGAGTGGGTTGGGGAGGGGTTGGTTGTGGGTGAGGGGTGAAGGGGGTGCTTGGGAGGCTGGCATTGTTGTGGGTGGGTGGGGAATAAGAGTAAGAGTGATGGATAGAATCCATTTGTGTATGTAAGGGAATGAATTTGTTTTTTGAGATGTTTGATTAATTTAATCAAGGCTACGCTGAGAAGTGTTTGGAATTGAGGAAAAGAGCTATCTGTTATATTGAGGTAGATATGTAGATAGATTGAGTAATAAATGCCTTTGGATTTGGATAAAAGTCAATTTTGGCTCAGCTATTTTAAACAATAAGTAACTTACTGAGGTAGTCAAGATAGATAGTCATCATTATCGAACTTTCGCATGTTGATCTTTCCGGTACGAAGAACACTATGGTGGGGCCAGATGTAAGTGCGGCTTAAGTAATACTAGTCTCCGCCTATGCCTATTGAGTTTGATCTTGATCTAGACGTCTGAGGCTGAAGCTAGTGCGCGGCTCGGTAGGCTCGGGATGTGCAAATGCCCATTTGGGAACTTCATGTGGGTCTGATCTGCTGGGCCTATAGATATGTATGTAAACAACACCATTAAGCCAATAAAAGGTTGGAAGTAGGTGAAAAGTATCACAGAGAAAGGACGTGAAGCGAGCAATCCGGAGTATATAGTTTCATGTAAATTCTAATCTAAAGTTCTACATTACTGGATAGGTGCGAACATGTTAAACATCGGACTGTATCTAGATATTTCGACTCTCAATATAACGCTAGTCGATTTAAGCAAGCTTGATGGCTCCAGCCGGCTGCTCCACAAGCAGAACCGGTCCGGCAACGACGGTATCAAAAGCTGGAGCACCTGCTGCGTTCGCAACGACACCCACAATGAGACCCTTGTTCAGATCAAAGTCTGGAATCATAGTTGTGTTTGATGTGGTGTTGAAGGGCATTGAGACGTTTAAGAGCTCGTGGTAGGAAACAGCGTAGTACGTCTATCCTGCCTTCCACTCTGGAGGAGCGGTTGTGAATACAAATTCAATCTCCGTTCCAGTTGTGAGAGATGAATTTGTCTTGGGGTTGTATGTGAATTTGGGAGATGTTGGTTGGGGTGTGGATACTCGGAATTGGCTTGTGGGCAGGGCAGCTACCCGGGATAATGAATAGAAGCCAGGCACAGGATGCTGAGCAGTGGGAGTTGTAGTTACCAGAGAGGTAGCAACTAATGCAGCATTAGTAATGCTGCGAGCGCGTGCGAATAGTAGGCATTATTTTTGATTGTGTGATGGGGAAGGTCTTGACTGCGAATTGACTGGAAAGACAAACATCACGGCTGAATAGAGAAATATATAATGGAAGGAGGAGAAAGGTATACTTGTAAAGCTATTCAGCAGCTGACGTAGGCAAATATGGACATGTACAAACCAAAAGGCAAAGATAATGAATGTTCTTGCGAGCCTTTCGAATTAAAGAGAATTAATTCCAGCCACCCAATCTCTCGCTGTCGATTCATGATGGATGATGGTATTCCGAGACCTTGGTCAACAAGAGGCTCAACTGTTTACTAAGCTCAGCCACGAGATAATGGAATTGTACGGACGAGGATAGTAACTTATAAGTTGATCTCCACATGGCTCAAAATGCAGCTTCTCGTATTTCCTTCCAGGTACTATACAGGTGTATGTAAGGGGAAACAAGGATTAATGCTTAGGTATAGATGGACTACGTAGTGCCGTCACTACCTGATTCATAGGTACGGGATAGGCGGGACCAGAGGTTTAGCAGAGAGAATGAACTCGATGTTGGAATATGTAGATGCAAGGTTGTGTGTGCTGTAGACGGTGAAGTGAAGTGTCAACAAGCTAGAGATCAAGGTTCTGACCACCAGCCCTAGTGAGCCCAATATCGGAAAACCACGTGAAGGACTAACTCAAAATGCTAGATCAAGACCTAAAATGGCAACCAGTCGATCATCTAGTTCAGCTAGAGGCTGAATCTAATCGCAGCCGAAAGCTTGAGCCAGGCGATGATCGACGTTACAGCAATGAAGATCTCCAGCTAGAGGAGCGTCTCCCGTGCCGTGATCCAGGCCAAGTCAGCACTCTAACCGACTTGGGCCGCGTCTAGTGATAACAGACATCATCGAGCAGCCTGCTAACGACTTAGTCGACGCCTTGCGGACCGGCACCGTGATGTGCCGGAGCTGCTAGGTTTTAACAGCTGGATATCTATATCAGAGCCGCGCGGAGGTTGGAAAGCGGGATTCAATTGGCCTTTTTACTATCGGTATCTACGGAGTACCGAGCAATAACACAACATCATTACTTTCGAGTGATGTGATTAATCTAATACTACTGTAGCAGAAGTAGTCAAAGGTGACATTTCGAAACGTTTGTTTTTGTTATTGTCATTGTGATTTTAGACCGTGCTAAAAGTGCTAGTGCTGGTCATAGATAGGATAGTTCCGCCTATAGCTAGCCAGTCCTGTTTTCCTGGGTCCACCACGACTACTTACTTGTGAGAAGCTCCAGATCAGCGATCAGCGACCCATTTATCAGATGCGACCCATTTATCTTACGCACGAATATACTTCGTTTTCAGCAGAGGACTTTCTTTGGCTCCGGACGGTCCCAATGCACGATTAGCACCATCTCAACAAGGCCGCTGCTGCAGAGATCTTCGGTGTTTCAAGGTCAAGAGAACTGTCGAAAGTAGTGCCGAAAGAATCTGACTTTGCATCTGAGAACGAATTGAGTAGGAGATTTGCACTATCATTCAACATAAAAATACCCATGGACAAACATACCTAGGTATACATTCCAAATCTTCCTCTCCTTCCTCCATATCGCCTTTCCAACCCAGCTGAATATTTCAATCTCACGTATAACTTTGCTCCGTTACTCCATCATCACAACCAAAACCATCATGCAATTCACAAGCTTCATCACGCTGGCCCTCCTATCCCAGTATGCCTACGCACAAGACCAACGAATCGACAAACGAGACCCCCAAGACTGGCACACAGTCGTCGCCTCAGCCGAGTCCCTCGCCGCCACAGCCGGCGACGGGTATCAAGCCTACGCATCATCCGTAGTATCCAGCGCCCAGAGCGTCGCAGCTACCGCCGCAGACGCCTACACAACGGACGTCAGCTCCATCGTATCCTCCGCCGAGAGCCTCGCTGCCACGGCAGGCAACTCGGCGCAATCGGACGCGTCGAGTGTTGTGTCGAGTGCTGAGTCGGTGGCGAATACAGCTGGGGCTACGGGGACGAAGGAGGCGAGTGAGGCAGTCTCGAGTGCGACGAGTGCTGCTTCCAAGGCGGTGGCTTCGGCTACTGGGAGTTCTGGGGTGGATGGGACGATTGTTCCTGGATTGGGTGTTGTTGCTGCGTCGTTTTTGGCATTTTTGGGTTTACTGTGATCTTTCTGCGGTGTGAATCAATAGATGTAGAACGATACCAAAAGGCAGTCCTCAGAAAGTCGACGCCATCATGTACATGGCAATGAGAATCCGAGCCCAAATATTAGATTAAGCGTGCATTATGAATTTATATAGACTATTCACTTACTACAATTCTTTCGTGTGAATTCTGCTTCCAATCTAGCCCCACGTTGCTAGATGCGTGACCGCAAATCCCAAATAGGTAGAGCAAGCAAAATAATTTGTTGCACATCGCAAAGTGTGAACCTTTTGAACCTGGTTTGAATCTGGTTTGAATCTGGTTTGAAAATCCTTCCGACATAATTAGGTTGTCATCCTGGAAGCTCGCACCAACAATTCATGAGATACACAACCTCATTCGCAGAAACGGCCCAATAGACTAGCAGTGAGAACTCTCGTGAGAAACAGAATGATGAATCAAAGAAATTGAGAGGGGCAATAGGAACCTAGATGTTTGAACGTTCGGCGAGAATATTCAGAGTTTATAGAAACATCAATGAGAAATTCTGTACCCCAACTGCCGCCTAGGTAGCTAGATACCAAGAACACACCAAGGCGGAAAGACAAGCTCGAAAGTGAAGCCCACCCAACAGAGATGCTTCGCCTGCTGGAAGCTTTTTGCAATGACACTCTGTTTGACATTGTCGAACGAATTTCAACCAGCTTTGCACTCGTCGAATATCTTCCAAGCCTCCTCCTCGCTATCGCAGAGCAATCGCCCAGCAAGATCAAGAATTCAGGGTGAAAATATCGCATACACGTCAAATACAATAATCGCTAGGCGCAAGAACGAGCTATTCTTCAAGAAAACTGGCACTGCACATTCATTGCTACCACTGGTGTGATGTTTGATGATGCTGAAGTATGGTGGTTTGCTATCCCGAAGTTGGCCCCCGAAATTGGCCCGGCCAGCCTCGGCAAAATCCCTTGATCTTTTGTCATTGCACTTCCTCACAGAAGCCTTCCAGTACCAGCACGCCCCAGATAGAGCAGTCAGCACGACGCGCGACTGTTTCGAAAGCGATTGAAGCTTCTTTGAACTCTGAACTTGTTCGAAATGATATCAAGCGACCAAGTTCCTAAGCTGGCTGTTCATCGAAAAATAGCGTACGAGAAAGCTGGAGGGAGCACGAGAGTGCAACAGGATCCGAAAAAAGAAAAGGAAACTGGGTTGAAGCATTCGACATTCCGGAGCCTATTTGACAAAAACTTTACTAAGCATGGGGTCCAGTTTTGACAGCCTCAAGCTCTCGGGTCGAGTCGAGTCTTGATGAGAACTTCTATCGCTTGATATCTTGCGCTGTTCACTGACATTGGGGACAACAAGCCTGCTATAATGTCTTAGTGAGACTGGATAATTCTAGACATTTCGTTATATCGAGTGGGAGGTTTCTAACTGGACTCTCTCCCCATATCCAGTTTGCCGCTTTTCTATATTGCCAAAACCCAATTTAGCCTCATGTTTATGTTGTAACACCGATTGTCAAACCACCACGCTGGCAATAAAAGTTTGTGTCCCACTTTGATTCCCACTTTCTTTTCTAAATTTTCTTCCATGAGCATGCAGGAATTCTACCGAAAACCCTTTCTTGGGACGTTCAGTGAATGATGATGGGGCCACCACCTAGGTCTCCAAAAGTTATTTATCTACTCCCATTTATTGCAATTATCCTGCTCTACCTGCGATGGTTTACCCCGCAACTTCCAATTACACAGAATAACACAGAACTCAAGTTGGCCTACGCGACGTTATTGCTACCAGACACAAGTTCCGATCCCTCCCGCAGTACAGACATCTACTTCCTCAGCACGCGAATCCTCAATTACCAGCTACTCCACGACCCACGCACACGCACAACGCGCGCGATACCCTTTCTTGTCCTTGTCACCCCTGACATTCCTCCATGGAAATGCGAGCATCTGAAGCGTGAAGGCGCTACCATCGTGCGAGTAGGAAAACTTGATGTGGATTGGATCCAGCCAGGGCACGAGAGGTGGCGGGATGTCATGATCAAGCTGCGGCTTTTCGAACTCCTGAGTTACGATCGGATACTATTCCTAGATGCAGACACGTTTCTCTTTAAACCCCTTGATGGCGTATTCGCAGACCCCGCTGCACAAATTCAACAGACTCTGCAACAGGCGAGCATTGAACCAGACGAAGGCCCTCTTCCCGCATCGTATGTCTTTGGAACCAGCTCCGAAGTCACGACCGCAAGCCACTCGTACCCGCCCGTGCCGATGGGGTATTTCAACGCCGGGTTCTTCGTCATGTCTCCATCGCTCCAACTCTTCAGCTATTACCTCTCGCTCTTCAATCACACCACCCGCTTCGATACCACATATCCCGAGCAGAACCTGTTGAATTACGCTCATAGGGAGGACCGGAATATGCCTTGGGGCCGACTCAATTTTAGTTGGAATATCAATTTGCCGCTCCCGCGAGATGTTGAAATGGGGGTTGCGAGTGTTCATGCGAAGTTGTGGACGAAGGGGAATGAGCTGAAGCCTGTAGAGCAGGAACTGCAGGATATTTGGCGGGTGAAGAGGGAGGAGATGGAGATATGGACGGGGTTCGGGAGTGGTAGAATGTGAAACCAGCAGAATTGATGCAATACAATCGAATAGCGGTACCATAGTTTGGTGATTTTCCAGTTGAAATCTGTAGTAAAAAAGTGGAATGTATCTCTGAAGTCCGTTGCTCAGAGGCCAAAATGCCCGATTGTCTGAATGGGCACGGGTCCAGTCTTAAACCGCTCCGAGTTGTTGAAAATACGGTGCTCCAACGCAGGAATGGAACGCCAGGGGGAGGTGCGTTTCTGTCATCTCTATATTGTTGGAATATATGGGTGCGATGATGTGTGTATTGAAGAAGGTGAAGTGTGAAGTACGCTAAGATACAGGATGTATAGCGTGCCAGCTGACTAAGCAATACAAAGTCCAACATATATAATACATAGTAGATGAAATGGTCTTTTTACCGCTTCGTTGAACGTGACGTGCTTTTGGCTTTAGGTTTATAAAAATCCAACGTGTAGTCTCAAGGAAGCAAGACTAAAATATGGAAAGGACAAGACATATGGTAGCTGATATTTCTAAGCCAGTCTCCTGGCTCTCATACCTTAAGCTTGAATGAGGGGGGGCTAGCGCTGTATGTGGGGTACCGGTAGTGGCAGCGGGAAGCTACTGGCGTTTTTCGGGCTTCATCAACATGCCGAATTCAACCCACCCCCACCATCCATGGACAACAGTGGGACTAGCTTCCATCCCCTCAGTTCGTAACCCTCAGGTAATGGCCACTAAGCAATTCATAAGCTAAAATCAAGGCCTGGCCTAACCCGGTGCATCCTGAGAGCTTAAGATGGACGCCGCGACCCTCGACATGTTTGCTCCCAGCAATCGTGGAAGACTGCCCCGAGAAGCCGAGAACAGATGGCCAAGTCAACGACCTCCCCATCGACTGACCCTGGACAGACCAACAGAGGACATGGCCAAGATGAAGCAGGACCCCCATGCATTGAAACGGACCTTTTGATCATCGGGGCAGGTCCGGCAGGAGCAGCACTTGCTTGCTTCCTGGCTCAGCATGGTAAACCTTCATATGGCCAGCTGAGAGAAACAACTCCTGACATCTTATGCAGGGCTGGAAGGCATCATGCTGGCGGCAACGCCGAGCACAGCAGACACACCCAGAGCCCACATCACCAACATGGCCGCTCTCGAATGCTTGCGGGACATTGGCCTGGAAGAGGAGTGCATTCGAGTTGCCGTGAAGGGCGAGTGCATGCAGCATACGAGGTGGTGCTGGAGTATGGCAGGTGAGGAATACGCGCGGATATATTCTTGGGGGAATGATCCCGCGAGGGCAGTACGTTGTCACTAGACCCTCTTTTGGACGTTGAGTAGCACGACTGACAGGCGTGTTGTACAGGGCGATTATGATGCTGCGAGTCCTTGCAGCCACGTCGATATCCCGCAGACCGTTCTCGAACCTATTCTTGTTCACCACGCGACGCATAATGGCTTCTCTTGCCGCTTCGATACGACCTTCCTCTCCTTCGAGCGCAAAGCCAATGGTACAATTATTAGCAAGGTGCGGGATAATCTCACCAAGCATATATATGAGATACGGTCAAAATACTTGTTTGGTTGTGATGGAGCTCGAAGCCAGGTGTTGCGTCAATTGCAGATACCTTTGGTTAAGAAACCCGGCCAAGGTCTGGCTACAAATGTTCTGGTCAAGGTTGATCTAAAGAATGTTGTTGAGCATCGAATGGGGAATTTGCATTGGGTGATGCAGCCAGACGTAGAGCGTCCTGCATTTGGATGGACGGCCATTGTCAGGATGGTGAAGCCGTGGAACGAGTATATGTTCCTCAGTAGAAGTCGATGAATTCAGCTAACCCTCCAGGTGGATGTTCATTTTCTTCCCCGCGCCAGGGGCGGGAGTTGACTTTTCTCCGTCACACGAAGAGTATGTTGATTGCGTCAAGACAATGGTAGGAGATGATTCAATACCTCTTGAGATTCTCGGAATCTCAAAATGGTTCATCAACGAGACTGTAGCTGAATATTATTCTGATGATAACATGTAAGTTATTCTCTTGTCCAAAGAATCGAGCAACTAGGCCTGCCAATGGGGATCTTAGAAGATTCGGAAGATTCTTGACCTCCAGCCCCCTTGTGTAGGTTGAACTATCCTAACATGTCTAGTTTCTGCCTCGGAGATGCTGTTCACCGCCACCCTCCACTCAACGGCCTAGGATCCAACACTTGCGTGCAAGATGCCTACAACCTAGCATGGAAGATTGCCTACGTGACAAAAGGCAAAGCTAACCCAAGTCTGCTCGACTCATACAGTCTCGAGCGGCAACCTGTGGGTGAATCAGTGATTACGCGTGCCAACCAAGGACTTCGAGACCATGTCCCAGTGTGGGACGCTTTAGGAATGATGGACCCATCCCTCGAAATCCGCAAGAAGCATTTCGCCGAACTAGGAGAAGCTACCCCCGCGGGTATTGAGCGGAGACAAAAGTTTCAAGCAGCGATCAAAGGAACGGCGCACGAATTCCACGCTGTGGGCACAGAGATGAACCAGCGGTATGAATCGAAAGCAGTTTATCTCGAAGACGAAACTCCAAGGCCCCCTCTTCCTGAAGATCCGGTTCTTGAGCATGAAATTACCACATATCCGGGAAGCCGATTGCCTCATGCATGGTTGAACACACGGCTACCTGGAAAGCAGATCTCGACTATTGATCTGGCCGGAAACTGCGCCTTCTCTTTGTTTACCGGCATTGGCGGCGAATCATGGAAGACAGCTGCTGCCAGCGTTGCAAGTGTGTTGGGAATCGAGATTAGGGCTTACTCTATTGGATGGGGTCAAGACTACGAGGATGTCTATTTTGACTGGGCGCAGAGGAGAGAGGTGGGTGAGGATGGCTGTGTGCTGGTTAGACCTGATAGGTTCGTTGCGTGGAGATCTCAAGGGAAAAGGGCCCAGTCGGAAGACAAACTGCTTCATGTTTTAAAGGTAATACTGGATAGGTAGAAAACACCTAGAAAGAGTATCTGCGTAACCTGGCACTTCATCGCCTCATCAGGAAGTTCCTTCTCCGTCCGTCAGGTCTCCTTTCCTCAAAATTCCATTGCATCCCACTTCAAGTACTTTTAACTCATTGCTTCAACTCATCTTATCCGTCTCCCTTCATAATCTGTATCTCACAAGCATCCACATCCCATTCAAGCTACACCCACCTTCTGCTATCGCCATTCTTTCCCTCTTCAAAACCTCCGAGCATTCACTCTCTCGCCCGGCCTACACATATCAAAACAAGACAAATTGTTTCCAAATTCACCAACGGGGAGTGGAGTATCATGGATGGCTCGACGGAAAACTCGAAAGAATAGGTTCTTAGAAGCTCCAGCGCCGTTAGGACTTTGTCCAGTGCGAGAAGGGTTGTGAGCGGCGTGGTATTCCAAAACATTTTTTTTGATCTTTTTTTGCGCTCCTGCGGATTTTATCTGGGGAGGCAGGATTTTTTGTTTGTTTTTTTGGTATTGTTTTTTGGACTTGGTGGATAGAGTGTTGTAGATGGGTCTTGGTTACCTGGTGTATTTGCTGCTTTTTTGGCGGCATGCTTGAGGTATTTGTGATGATCGGAGAGGAGCGCTATGTATGCCCTTGACTACCTACAGTCTATAATCTGAAATCTGAAGTCTAATCACATCCAAGACTCCCTCGTCGCCAGCGTCCTCCGGCTCGCAGCCAAAATCTTCCTGTGCCCGTAAGCCATATGAAAGAAGTGTGCGGTCTGGCGGACATCAGCAGGCCGGTAAGGTAACTCAATGTCAAGGCATAGGCATAGGTACAACTACGTTTTGTTTGTTTTGGCTCAAAAGCAAGGAAGCCAGTAAACTGAGTCTCGACCGTAGCTTCACATGTCTATGGGAATTCGAGCGAATCACTCTGATGATTGACGGAGCTTTTCTGAAAACTTCCTAGGGTATAACGCCAAGTAAGAAATATGTATGAAGCAATATATTGGTGCTGCAACCGCATACCAGAGAACAAACTATATACTATTATACATGTCCGTGAAATTCTCCCTCGCAATCTTGACACAATCAACTCCATACACTATTTTCTGCACATCAGCATCAGCCCACTTATCCGGCACCGGCGCCTTCCCCCCTTTCTCCCTCAATTCCTTGAACATCCTATCCCTCTCTTCCTTCGCTTTCCCCTCTCCCAAATGCAGGTTCCGAGCCGACGCAGCCGCTAACTCAACCAGCATCTCGGCGCGCTCCTTCCGGATCTTCTCGTACACTCTCAAGGTTTTGTTGATCGACTCCGGACTCGCGTCTACGAGCTGCGCAAGCACCGCACCTAGCACAGCACCGTCCTCGATGGCTTGCGCGGCGCCTTGCGCCATGTGCGGTAACGTCGGGTGACACGCATCTCCTACCAACGCCACGGACCCAGCAATCCACGTCTGGAGCGGCTCATGGATCCTCAGCTTCCACTCGCACACTTCGCCTTCTGGAACCATATTCAGCATCTTGAGCACCAGCGGACAGAAATCCCCAAATACTTCCAGCATGGCGCTCTTCGAGCCCTGCGTCGTGTATGTCTCGGAGGGCGCGGCGGCGAAATTCACATCGGGCTGCGTGGTGGACAGGTTGTAGATGCGCTTGTTGGATACCGGGTACGCGATTATGTGCCGGCGTTCGCCAATCCACCGCGTTACTGCCTCTGCGTCTATGAGTGCGAGGAGATCCGCATCGCATTCCATCTGCTCGCGCGTCAACATGATGCGGTACGCGGCTTGCTGGGAGTCGATGACGGAGGCAGTGTGGTTGAGCGCTTTCAGCATGTCGACGCGCGCTACGCTCTTGATGCCATCGGCTGCGAGCAGGATATCGCAGGTCACTGTGTAGGGATCAGGAGCAGGCTCTCCGGATCCCCCATCGCGCGGGCGCGGCACGGCTGTGAAGGAGGGGTTGGGGGCGAAGGAGAGGACGCGCTGGACGCCGGTGCGGAAATGGAATGTGATTGCTTTTTGGGCGAGACAGCCGTTGTATAGGCCGTTTGCGAGGGAGTGGCGGTGGCCTACCATGTGCGGGTAGTGGTATGTCTCTTCGATATATCCCAGATCCACGTTCGCGAGTTCAGTGTCCGTTGCACCTTCTATTGCTCTCTCACCAATCAGCATAGAACCTGCCATGCCATGCCATCTCATCCACCCAGCCATCCATCTCCCCGGTACAGTTCTTCATAAGGGAATTGGAACTGGCACTGTACTGTACCTCGAATGCTAGTTTTCCTCAAAACCACCGCCTCCTTCTCAATCTCCCTCCACACCCCCAAATCATCTAAAATCCGCGACATGTTCGGCGCAAGCTGGATGCCCGCCCCCACGAACCCGAGATTCGAGGCCGTTTCGTAGACATGTATATTTTCAAATCCATCCTTTGCTAACGCGAGGGCACAGGTCAATCCGCCCATGCCTGTCGGTTGCCATAACATATGCAGAGATTAGCATGGCGCATTCTCAGCTTCAGGTTGCGGAAAGGAGGCAAGGAAACAACGAACGAACCGGCTCCGATGATACATATTTTCAGCGAACGCGTGTCTTTGGAAGGAGAAGCCATTATGGAATAACCCGTGCTTGCTTCAAGCTTTCAACAGCAGGCGCTGTCAAGTTTTGAAATGAAATGGAATAGAATAAATGAATTTCGAGGGGAATGGTATTAGTCAGGATATATATGTAATCAATGTACCATTACCAGATCATATACCGGTATGCCCACAGATATATGTATACCTTATAGATAAAGAAACTTGGAACCTAGGTTTTACTTAACACTCAAAGCAAATGCCTTTCTCCATTGCCGGCACAACACAAACTGTTTAACTTTTACACATCCCGTCACCTACCACCCATTGGGATACGGAGTTCGGAGTATAGTACGCGGACTGACTAACGAGCTGGAGCATTCGTAATGGCAGCGGGCAAGCGGCAGATGGGGCGAGAGGAGTTCAAGTAAAAGTCAAGTTGAAGTGAAGTGAGGGGTTGTTTATGAGGGGCATTTACTCCAGCTAATTGTGGAGATAGAAGGGGAGCTAGTACATTTTGGGCTTGTAACGGGTAAATTTATACCCGCTCGCTTGTGTATGGGGACAGAATAGAACAGAATAGACGGTTGAATGATTTCCCAAGTCATAGGATAGGTTTGTGGATTTATGATTATATTTACTCATGAATTATAACGAATTAGAGTACGGTCGGCAGCGGACCGCGGTATAGGGAAGTTTTATATGAGAAAGTGATTCTGAGAATCATATACTATATAAATCAGGTAGGGAGGGTAAGGCGAGACTAACTATACTACGACTACCTATTCTTGAATGTTTGAATATTAGGTTACTAAATACTATAGTAATTGTATATAAGGTAGTTGTTTAGTTGTACCTAAGCTCTATATAGTATGTGAGAAAGACTCCATAGTCTTTGAGATTCAAGTTCAACATTTAGTATGCCACCCCTCGACCTTGTCCTGAAGCTCAAGTCTAATCGGCATGTTCTTATATAGAAAACTGTAATAAAGCAAGCAAGATGGAGAGCTTTACAGATCTTCTGCAACTATACAATATGAGAGGACATATGATTCCATTGTAAAATACCTATCTACAAATCCTAACAGTGAAAAGAATTCTTTTCAAACCTTACTCCCCTCCCTTCCTCCCTTCACGGCACCATATCCTCCCCCTTCCTCAACGCACACCCATAATCCCCCTGATTCGGCATCCTCAAAACCGTATGCGTATGAAACTTAGCCGGTTCCCGATTCGCCAAGAAAACCCCAGAATGATGATCAAACTCCACCACAACCACCGGGCTCTGCACCCGATAATAAAACGCATCACTCTCCCCAAAACCCCCAATCCAACTAAAGTACGTCTCCCCAAACAGCGCCTCCACCTGCTGCAGCCGCACCTTCCTCGCCCTCTCAGGCAAATAGAGCATAAACTGCTCCACGATGTCTAGCACTAGTTTCTTCTCCGCCCGCGTAAAGTCTGAGACGAGGATCCCTTCGTACGGCACGATACGGTTGTCACGAAACGCTCCACAGGTAATACGCTGATCATCCTGGTTCCAGCGATCACTAACCAAGTCGCCCGTGAGCGCCATAGCCGGGTCTTTCAGCAACTCGTACGTCCTGGCTTTCATCTGACTTTCTGCCGACAAACCTTGCATGAGCTGCAAACCCAGCGCTTCTTCCCTGTGCAGGATCTGCGTCCCTGCAAACTCGCCCTCGTCAATGAGATTCGGTTCCGCGCCTGTGAAGGCCGGGGAGATGAATATCTGCGGGCCCTGCAGAAAGACGCTGAGACATAGATGGTGGCCGTAGAGGGCCCAGCCCCAGGGCCTGGTTAGAGAGGGCTCGCCGAAGAGCAGGAAGTTGTAGGACAGCGCGTTCATTACGCGAGGCATGTTGCATAGCTGGCCGAGGAAATGGTTGATGCGCATAGCTGACAGGGCTTTCTGGTAGCCTTCAGGCGAGAACGTGGTTTCGAGCACGGCGAGGATTGATGTGGCGATGGACGCGGGCTGTTCTTCGAGACGGAGGCCGAGGGGGCGGAGGAGGAACTCCGGGTTAGACCATGCTCGCCATTCTCGGGCGTTGAGGGGGTATGAGAGCTTTGCTTGCTGCTCGGGGGTGAGTTGGTTGAGGACGTTCTGGACTGAATTTACGATTCTGTCGATGGGGATGCCTTCATCTTGGACATGAAACAAGTTAGGGATGATATTTCCTACATACGCATGATTAGCCTTTTAGTTCAAATATGTAGACGGAAAAAAGTGTCTCCAAACCATCAGTAGTAATGCCTTTATACGGTTCCTCCAACAATTTCACCCACGCCTTCGTAAGTCCATATATCCACGGCGGGAACTGGGTCTTTTGAAAATGTTCCGCATACTGATACGCATCCTGGTCCTTCGCCGTCTGGAACCGCGGTGTATTCAGATCCGGCAAGTACTGGCGGAACGCCGCAGTCCCAGCCGCTGCCGATTCAATAAGCAGCGGCACTTTCTCCAGGAGAAACTCTACTATTGCATCAGGACCCTTCTCTACCTGCAGTCCTTGAGGAATGGCCATGGTTTTGATGCCGGGAACGGTTGAGCGCGCAATGCTTTGGATCTCGGAGCTTTGCGCGGGCGTCCACATGGATGCGCAGAACTGGAGCCAGCAATGCCATGTTATTATCATAACCTTTCAAATCGCAAAAGGAAGTTGCTTACCAACATATCCGGCTGGAATCTCTCTACTGTGGGCTTCACATCTTTGATCTCTGCATTGCTTGTTCAGTGAGGGGTTTCCGGAACACGAATATTTCTCGAGACTTATTACCTGATACATTTGCAACATGAAGAATGGTATATTTCTCTTTCAATGCCTCTACCAAATGACCAATTAACCTCTTTGCGCGTTCGGGTGCCGTGTTTACAGTCACGAGCTTGAAAGGCCCGAGAGGCTTTGTGCCTTGATGGCCATAGATCGATGTCATTTAGGCTGCTGAAAAAGCAATGCGAGGAGTTAAGAATATTTTCGAATTATACGTAAATGGTATCCATTATATCAAGAAAGTTTTGTCTTCGTAACGCTTTGATGATTAAAGTCGTGCATACGGAGTACGTGCTATCGATTCATGGTAGTCGCTGGTGGGGAATC
This sequence comes from Lachnellula occidentalis, assembly GCA_007821535.1. Taxonomy (NCBI): domain Eukaryota; kingdom Fungi; phylum Ascomycota; class Leotiomycetes; order Helotiales; family Lachnaceae; genus Lachnellula; species Lachnellula occidentalis. The sequence continues at coordinate 48,832 of QGMI01000105.1, read as the reverse complement.
CCGAGTGGGGCCATAGGTGGGGAGGCGGGGGCGGGGAAGGCAATAGCTACGGCAGATAGTTAGCAGGTGTGACAATAACCTAAGATACACCTGGTAGAGGAGGAGCTGAGCTATAAATTGACATGTTGAACACTTACCAGAAACAAATGAAGCCATCTCACATTGTGTATCCTTCTGACTCGGTGAAAAAGGCTACTAATATTTAAGGCGGGAGACGGGTAAAAGTATTTTGTAGTCCTAGTAGCGGACAAGCTTAGTCAATGGAAGACTTGGAAAGTGATTGGTTGTAATTCGCTATGCTATAGAGGAGCCGTAAACAGGCTTATAATCTCCGGATCTTCACTTTTGAAAGTCATTGCCCAGTAGTCCAAAGCCAAAGAAAAAGAAAAGAAAACACAAAGCATTGAACCTCAGGTCCAGGATCCTACTGAAAGTCAGTATCTCAGTGTGTTTATTCTCTCAAGCAGAACGTACCAATGTCCTAATCACGCTGTGCTGGTGCCACATCAATTCGCTAACGGAAAAGACTGTCTGTCATGGCAGGTTCTTGAACCCGGAAATTCATACAACAATGAATGAATGTGAAGAACATCAGGGTTGTGAGAGACTGCGCGAGAAGTAAGTTTCAAGATCCCCGAGACACAAGCTCTCCGTGGATGGAAACAGTGGCCGAATAATGTGCCAAAACTCTAGCACATTATTCGGCCACTTTTTTCACCCACGGAGAGACGAGAGAAAACATACGCTTGATCAATTTATCCTTGAAACCAGCGATCCATCTTCTCGTTTGTGTCACGATAGACGATATAGAGAGTAAGAAGGGAGGAAGGGACGAGTATCGAGAATTGCAGGATTTTCTCCATGATGGCGCTGAACCAGTAGCTGTGCACGCGCGTAAAGTAATATTGCCAAAAGTGTAACCAGACAATGTTGAGCGCCACCTGCACGACAGCTGCCAAGTTGCGCTCCTTCAATTCGTCACTGAAGTGAGTGATTATCATGGAAAGCATGACTAAGGTGAAGACCCCAGGACAACCACGAGTCCAAAACCAATGCTGGTCCTTCGATTCCTCGGCGTTTCTAGCATCTCCAGCCAGTTGTATGAGAGTCTCGCGCTCCTCAGGAGACATCTTATCCACGGCTTCCTGGAATACTCTGCGTAAGATCTCTTCGGCATCCTGGATGGAACTTTGTGGGTTTGACTCCTGATTTAGACCTTGGTTGTTGATTGCATTCGTGCGAGACATGTACATTGGAAACGGAATTGGAGGCATGGTCGAGGCGGACTGGTGTTGCACCTGAGTTTGCTTGAATTGAAGATGAAGACGTGGATCGGAAAATGGTGAAGGATACTGAACACGTACAGTCGAGTCCTCGCTGGCTCGTCCTTCGGTTTCCTCGAGATGCTTGTGGGGTTCTTGAGAGCAGGAAGCTTGGCACAGGCGTCTCAAGTCGTGATGGATTTTGTCAAACGCGAAGTAATTCTGAGAGTAAATACTTGATAATGTTGGGTCCGATTGATGAATTTGATGTTGTAAAGGTGAACGTTTATCAGAAGGAGAAGTCGAGAAGTCTCGCTCCTTGACCCGCTCCTCCCCCTTTCGTTGACATCCTCAACTCGCTCCTCCCTAAGCAGAAGTCATGATTACACATCACAATTGCCAAAGCAACAGGTACTTCCTAGGTAGGTACTCCATAGCAGAGAATACCAGCAGACAAGAGAAATACGTGGGGCTGTTTTTCTGAGCACGTGCTCCATGTCAGTTTCACTGTCTTAAATATATGAAGGTCTTGAGATGATAAACACAGGTGACTTACAAGCACTCCAGAACTCATCTGACCAGGAATTTAAAACTTCTCGCCACACGCACTCAACACGTGCCCACGCTATCTAATTGAAACACTCCAAGGTCTCTCTTCAGCCTTGACAAAGCGTATGTACGCCAGCAAGGCCCAGCGATTTTTTCCAAAGTCGCACTTGGACTTAGCAGTATAATTCAACAAGTATAAAATGCTTTGCTCAATATCAAAATCTTTTCGATTGCTGCACTCCTAGCTCGCGTGTCCCATAACCACTTCCGGCTAGCAGTCGCGATAGTAGACATAAATAGGGATACTTGCAAACAAACATAGGGAGGGCCTACTCACTGACTATTCTCCGGTCTCAGTTGGTTTCCGGCATGAGGAAGCCGGCAACCAAAATTGTGTACCGCTGTGCGCATCTAAGAGCTACAACATTTGGCGTAGCACAAAAGCTCAAGCTTCTAGGCCAATTGTCCAGATCGTAAGTATCTTTGCCGTCTCATGATGCTACCTGCTCCGTAAAAAGTAGAGTAACAAGAAGCCTATAGACAAAATCATCTATTGCTCATCAGTGGTATATACAAAAGCAATCGCCCACATCCATTCCGCCAGAGGTGTGTATCCGTATCCAAAACGAGCGTGCTGCCATGCCATCCCGCTTTACGCCCATCCAAAAAACCACCATAAGCAAAGTCAAAGCCAAAGCCAGCAAGCTGAATCGATCAAATGCTCTTCCCTTATAATTATTACATCCCACTCTCCCCCATATATGCCCAGCAAAGTCAAGTCGACATATATTGTGTATTCATTGCTGAGCAGCATCATCGCCATCTTGAACCCCAGAATGGTCAGCACGGCCTTTGACAAGCACATATTCGGATTCGGAGCTGGAAAGCTCACCTTCGCTAGCACCAGGCGTAGGTGGTAAAGCCCCTGGCATAGGCGGCATGGCACCACTGTCCCCCCTGTTCCCCGTCTTTGGCCTATTCGCCGTCTGGGGTCTGCTTCCCGTCATTGGCGGCTGAGTAAAGAGGGGACTAGTCGGCGCTCTCTCTTCGGGCTTGGTATCCGTAAATGTGTCGCCAGTGAGCGCGGCGCGTTGGCGTGGGCTCGATCGTCCCGAGGGGGCTTTCTCGCCAGGGAGAGGAGACGCGCCGCGGGCTTTGAGTCGTTCTTCGGTGGCTTTTAGGCGCGCTTCGAGGGCTTCGAGTTCGGTGGTTTGCGTGCTTACAGCTTTCTTTCTGGGAGGGTCGTGTGAGCGACGTGGTAATGCGATGGAGAGGGGGAGGGGGAGCGTACTTCTCTGAGACGGCGGCATCGAGATCTGCTAGGCTGTTGTCGATTTTAAAGAGATCGTTTAGGGCGAGGGAAAAGGAGCGCGCCATTGTGCTGGGAATTGATTAGATGTTGCAATATCTTTGGGGTGTTTTGAGGCGTACGATTGCGGTCTGGCACTGCTTGGCTGCCAGTCGCGGTCAAGCTCTTCGTCGGACATTCTGAAGCTTATGGAAGATCAATTTGGGGTAACAAATGGAGAGGTGATGTAGTAGGGATACTGGTAGTAAGTAGGTCGATTCACGAATAAAAGTAGGGTATGAGGATAGAAGAAGAGCAAAGTGTGGTACGTGAAGGTGGTTTTGGCAAAATCAATATCAATATGCGGATCTCCTTGAAAGCTAATTTCATCAATAAGGGGTCGCGGGCTAGTGTCATCTGCCCTTCCTGTCTCAGCACCTCACCTCTGACCTCTCCCTTTGGTCTTGTGTAAAATGGACGACAAGACAGAAAGCCTATCATTGTTGGGCAGGAAACTCTAGGGTTGAGAAGATCACAGGATATCATCATTATGCGATACTTAGCCGTCATCTGGCGAAAAGGGTCGAGCACGGTGGAGTGAGCCCAGCATGATGCCTGCAATCTGATACGCGAATAAAAGGAGGGCATAGCATAACTATCTACGTAGAAGACATCCTAGAATTTATAGTAGGTATCAATAGCGGCGACTGAGGACCTGAAAGGATACTATATATCTAAGTGTATATATATCTACTTCAGAAAGATATCGGAATCATAAAGATATATAAATCTCCAGAACGCTTTATTATTCGAATAATCTGAAACGCTTCTGGAGAATAACGAAGAAAAAGACATAAATAAGTATATAGATTTTCAAGTTAGCCTTACTGGTATCTTTCATATAGTCCACTTATTTATCATTGAAACAATGAAGGACAAAATCGCAGTATAAAGATTAACTTATTTCACTCCTGAGTCCTGATCTACGTATAGCGAATGGTTAGGTGGGGCGTGCTAAGCCTGTTTGGTTCCCATCTGACGATTACCTTTGGATTTTGGCAGCTACGGTGGTAGTCGGCAAACAATTTATATCTTCCCCATCCATCCCCAGACACGCCCGTCGCATCGAACCACACCAACAAATCAGAAGCGCCCCCTCGCCCCGCCTCCCCGGTTCACCATCCTCCATGCTCGGAATCCCCCACCACAAGCATAGATACTCATAACAATAGATGCGCAGTCCTCTCCTCGATCGTTGGCGAGGGACCTATGCAGAAATGGCTACAACAGCGGCATACACGCCGCTCGAGTGCCTGCTGCTATTCCAGTCCCTCGTCTATTATGGCACTCAGGACGACGTCTTCTCGCAGATCTCCGAATTGATGAACAGCACCGCGCTTGTCACAGAAGGTCCGACTTTTGATCCCCAGAGATTGAGTGCACAGTCACTGCGAGCACAGTATCTCCAACTTCTCCATGATGAGTTTAAAGTCGAGAAGGAAGGAACACCGGAGGATGGCTCGCAGCCTGGATCTAAGAAGCGCAAACTCCAGAGCCCGCCCCCTCCAAGTCTGGCGGATGCGCAGCAACACAAGGACAAGCTTCCCCTCCTCGTCGACCGCCTGTATGCGAGGTATCGAGACTACATGACCCGGGCGATTCGGGAGGACGAGAGAAAGTATGCGGAAGTGCAGAGGCAGATAGATGAGATTGAGAGAGGGGAATGGGATGAGAGGATATTGAGGGAAGACCAGGATTTAGTTAACGCAAACAAGAGTAGTGCCGTGTCTGTATCTACGGAACCCTCGCAGGTTTTGGCAGAGGCAGGTGGGATGACAAATGGCACAACTTCGAGGGAGACGCAGCCACAAGAGCCGAAAATTCCAGAATTGAAACCCCCAGAAGCCAAACTGGCTGATGTTGTCAAGGAAGTGACTCTACCACCAAAGGTCTCTACGGCAGAAGCACAATCTCCTCGAATCAAATCGGGACCAGAAAGTCTACCAAACAGTGATTCCCTAAATGGCCAGTCTAAGATTCCAGCGCCAGCTTCACCTCAAGTTGATCTACGACAACAAAATGGAGCGAAACCCATTCGGCCAGCGATGGAAACACAGAGACCGGAAAGCAATGGATCTCCAGCTCAACACAGACAGCCCGCCCTACAGCCAAATCCTCAGCAGGCTGAGAACAACTGGAAATGGGAGCAGCCGTATGGGCTGCCTCCCCAAGCTCCGCCATACCAACCTGGACATTTCCCCCCTCAGTTCTCCCCTCCGCAGTATCCTCCCCAAGGGTATGCACTACCGCCTCGAGGAAGCTTCTCCGCTCCTCAGGGTATACCGCCCCCACATCCATATGTACCATCATCGCCTTCTCCTTTGAATTCACAAAATATCCACCTCCCTCCACCAAATACCCCAGGAAGGCCTCGGAGCGTGAGTGGAATGGATGCTCTGGCACATCTTGCTGGCCAGCAGGACCGTGCGGGTCCACCATCTCCCATGATGCAGCAAGGGCCTCTACCACCTGGAGCCTACCCACCACAATACCAACCTCATCATTCGCCTGTGAACGGACAAGCCCAGTATCTCCCATATCCTCCACAGTATCCTGGACCCCCACAACATCCTGGACCACCACAACAGTTTCAGCAATTCGCACCTCCTCCAAGTCCCCGAGCTCCATTCCCACGTCCAGATCTTATTGCTCCCGAGAACAGACAGTACAATTCCCCGTATAATGCCAACCAAGCTCCGAGAGGGCCAAAGCTCTTGTCAAATCAAGCACCAAGAGGAGGCCCAAGTCTACCAAATACTCCACTATCTCGTGGCATTCATCATGCACTTATTACTGGCAGTGGAACGAGATGGACGCCAAATGCGACGCCTACAACGCCTCGCCCCAACAGTGATATTAGACCGCCACCTGTTGAGCCTCTGAGCCCCGTGCTTACAAAAGCGAAACCTCCCCCGAAGAGTACTGCGAAGAAACCAGCTTCAAAACAAGACTCAAAAAAGGTTGCCCCTGAGGAGAAATCCCAGAAGCACGAAATAAAAGCACCTGCGTCCTCCAAGGCAGCTAAACCAAGCCGCCGAAACGGACAGCGCAATAGAGCTGGCAGTACCACATCATCAGTCATTGCTGAGTCTCACAGAAGCCAGTCCGTCATGTCTCACGCTGATGAACTGTCAATGGACAATGATGTTCATCATCACGTGAAGCAAGAAGTTGCAACTCCTGTTGGTGTTGAAGACGTTGGTGACACCACTGCCGATGAATTATCTGCTCTGCCTCGACATAATTCAAAGGCAGAGCCCTCTCCTCGCCTGACATCAAAACGAAAGCGAGACAGTAGCGTTGGCAATGCTCCCAAATCCCGACCTGTATCCACCCCACAAAATCAAGTCCTCTGGACTCGTCAATTTGTCAAGATCTCGGCTTCGGCATTGGAAACTATATCTGGCCACAAAAGTGCCAGCATATTCGGTGCACCTATCAAAGAGCGCGATGCACCCGGCTACAAGCACCTTATTCTTCGCCCCCAAGACTTGAAAAGTATCCGCTCCGCTATTGTTGCTGGTCATAAGGCAGCTACAGCCGCTGCTCCAGACGACCTAAACGCTTCATCATCCAGCGCCTGGCTTCCCATCTCTGAAGATCTCATCCCACCTAAAGGCATCATCAATAACGCACAACTTGAAAAGGAGCTAATGCGTGTGTTCGCTAACGCCATCATGTTCAATCCCGATCCCAAACGCGGTTTCGGTGGCAGGTGGCAGAATATGGGAAAGGGGCGCGGAGAGGGTGTTGGTTTTGAGATTGACGAGGACGGAATTGTAAAGGATACCAAAGTCATGTCCGCTGATGTCGAGAAGGTTATCGCAAGTCTTAGGAGTGCGGAGAGGAGGAGTGAAGAGATTCGAGAGGCCAGCTTGGCTGCCGATAAAGCGGATGAAGAGCTTGACGAGCTGACTGGGGAGACGGAAGAGAATGCGGGGAATACGGGGAGTGTTGCGAAGAGGAGACGTAAAGTCTAATGGTGATATGAGTATAAAGATATGTATATATTAGTCTACGAATCAAAATATGGCCTATAAGCCCATAACCCGGTAAGCCCGTAAAGCACCTGTAGAGCCCGTCAAGCCCGTAAAGCACATTTAGAGCACTTGAAAAGTACCTGCAAAGACTGTAAAGCCTGGTTTTGATATTTATCATAGTAGTTATATTCCTCTTCATCCTTGATATACGCCGCTTCCTCTCTTCTCCCCTCTCTTCATCTCTTCCTTGCTTATTCCCCCCTCCTAAATCCCTCCCTCTGGCCTATTACGTATATAATCCTTAAATGCAATAAGCTTTCATCGTACGTATCATCCCATTCAAGAGGGATCGCATTCGAATACACAGTGAGGACCTACAATTCCTTGGTGTTGTTGACGTTGCGGCTGGAAGTCAACAAGGTCTGTCTGGTCCGGCCGGGTGGGGTCCTGAAATTTAGCGAGCTGAAGGTAAAACTTCGTCACGAAGCAAGCTGCTCAACCTCCTTCCAAAACAACACAATCTTATATATTGCCCCTTTGACAGATTATGTTTTTATCATTGTTCCTATCGTTGGCTGAAGTATGCTGCAGTGCACTTTGTACCTCTTCATAACCTGCAACAACGCAATACTTGCTTGCGTCCAAGCCACCTACAGACTACAGTGTGCCACCCAGCTTCATAGCTCTCCTCCCTCTGCTGGAATCTCAATCTCAATCATATTACTTCCAAAGTCCCCAGTCAGCGCATCCTCCAAGCTCAACTTCTCGATATTCTTTCCGTCATTCTCTTGCGTCCAAACTCCCATCCAATGTCCTTGCGCTTTGACCAAATACTTCTCGCCTTTGGTCAATGCTACCTCCGGCTCTCTTGCCTCGAGGTCTCTCTGGGCAGTGCCATCAGCTGGAATCATTATGATATGATCATCCTCCATGGAAAAGTATCCGGACTTGGGGACTTTGCGATTGATTTTGATGTTCAGGCACGGCGCTGTCGCGTTTGTTTTTGACGAAACAAACTTCACAGTCCCCATTGCTACAGCACGAGGATCGAGAGGTGATGACCAACGGAGGAGGTAGACTGGGTTTGGAGATGTGTTCTTGACGGTCACATGGATAGTTGCAGATCCCAAGTTTGAGTTGGCGGATCTTTCCTTGGAGAGTGTGACTTGAAGGGGTATGGAGCGCATGATGGGTACTTCTTGCTCGATGACGCTGGAAAGAGGCTCCGAGAAGAACAAGTAAGTCGTTGTGAGGAGAAGAAAGAGCGCGCCCGTAATGGTGATGAGGATACGGCGGTGTATCGATCTTTCCCTACGGGCTGGCGACCTCATTGAGGATGGAAGGGAATCAGGAGATGTGTCAACTGGTTCAGCAAAACTCGATGAGTCAACGCCTGATCATGCCAATACAGCGGCCAGCTGGAAGTAATGAACGTTTGAAACTAACTGATGAAAGAATGCGATTGATCTAGAGATGGGCTCAAGTTACCTTTCCAACTCAACGTTTAGAAGCTAACTAAACAGGAAGTGTATTTTCATCACACTCAAGTGGTTGCAATCTGGAGATACCCCGCATGACGACACAGCAACCAATGTGAGGAACCCCACACGGCCAGTCAGGGATCCAAATCGACGATACTTATTTCGGAAGGTGGTTGCCTCCCCAGCCTTTTGAGCCTCTCGCAACCACACTGACTCAGGGCAACGTCAAGATAAAGCCCAGTCTAGAGTCTTGGTTATCCGGCAATAATTCCCAACCGAGATCAAGTACCGGAACACGGCACAAGGTGCAGAAATCGGCGGCTCGATCGATGCCAAGGATGGCTCAGACTCTTTGAAAGTTCGTGTAGAGAACACTGCCCTTGTACTCTACGAGGTATCCAATACTCGTCGCGAGCCTCCAAAGTCTAGATCTATATGATTCTTGCGACGTGACAACATAATCGGTCGATCTACAATTGCAATCAGATGTTCCCATTTACCTTCCACAGCCAAGACGGGCGCCATCTCTTCAAGAAGAAGTTGACAACTTCTAGAAGAGGGGAAACACTGGTAACAGCTGCGCCAAGATAGACCGATAAGCTTTCTGAACCAAAACTGGTCGAGAGCAGTTACATCAATCGTTATCTAAACCTGATTAACGTTGGGTGCATCAATGGTATTCTGCAAGCCAAGTATATATCATCTTGGCAACCCCACGACAGTCGATTTGCATATCAGAGATGGAGGAGAAAAGCCCTTCAATCTTGGTTCGCTTTGCGATGGCTGTCACTCTTGCCAAGTAGCCAAGAGCGCTTGAAGCCTTGTCGCCTTCCTTTTTTTTTTTCAATGCTCGTTCTTTGCTTTCTTTTCACTTCTTCAGATGTTGTATCTCATGTTACTTTTGCACTCCAGGTCGGAACACTCTCCCTTTATCTGTGGCGATTGCAGAAATCTTGTACGTCTTTTCATTTCATATTGCGTGCAGCTGATTGCTATTTGTTAAAAACACAGGCACTTTCTGAGCTAGACTCAATTGCGGTGTTGGATATCAACTGCTGATAGTATGCTTCGAGCCATGCTTGAAATAGAGTTCTAGAATTCCGCGATCGCAAAGCCTTGCCCGTTGTAGATGGCCGCTCTGCCCTACACAAAAACCTGGCTCGCTAGAAAGTTTTGCATGGGTTGCAACAGTGGGCATAAGTTCAACCTGGACCAATCCGCCAATTTCGGCTGAAAGCCATGTTCTGGACATCTTCTTGTTTCTGCATTTCATATAACTGCCGGAGCTGCTACCATACCTTATTTACTTTGATCTGGTTCTTGTAAATCTTGGCTGCCTCTTTGGATATACCCCGCGGCTGCAAGTATTTACTTCCCCAGAGCTTCATGCCATGTGGCTGCAACTATACGCAGTATTGTGACCTTCCAGTTTTAAGCCAGCTTGATTGCTACACTAGCAATCATCAATGAAAAATGTCGCGCCCAACGTCGACAAAAGTATATCGGATGAGGCCGATGATTATACCTTATCTCGCATGGATTCAATGGACGGCCAGAAAAGTATATATATCACCATCAAGTCTGTACTGGGCAGAAATCCCTTACTATCAACAATCATTATCAGCCGTCCCAAGATTCAAAGGACAAAATCTCGAAAAACGTCAAGCATTTCAAAAGCTCAGCCAGCTTCAGTATTTTCCACCATGCATTTTGCGCAGGTCTCTTTATTTCTGGCCGCGGTTGCCAATGCTGCATTTCTCCAGAACGGGAAACGTGATACTGGATTGGAAGTTACTCTCACAGCAGCTGAGGGTTCTGCCGCGGACGTGGTCGCCACGGTCAAGAACGTTGGCACTGAGAGCTTGAACCTGTTGACTCTTGGGACATTTTTGGATGCCGCTCCAGTTCAGAAGTTGGCTGTTGTTGATGAAGCAAGTGCGTCAAAGCCCTAGCTACTAATGAGAGTCATGAACTCCAATTCTAATTCTGTATAGATGTCCCTGTCGCCTTTACGGGAATTTACCGAAGCATTCAATACTCAGGTGACTTGTCAGATGACTACTTCAAACTTCTTGCAGCAGGCGAAAGCGTCAACACAACCATCAATACGGCTGCAGTTCACGACCTCAAGTCCGGAACGTACTCATTCAGCGCCGAAGGTGCCATCCCTTTCGCCGTCGGTGAGTCCAAAGAGCTTGCCGATAATGCTGTGACATACAAGACCAATGTCCTCACAATGGCCGTTGATGGAGAAGCTGTCGCACTCCGCCCCAAGGCCATCCCAGAGATGACTCTCGCCGAGCGTACAGTTCTGCAATCCGGATGCACCACCTCCAACCGAGCAGCCACCACCGCGGCCCTCAGCTCCTGCGCCTCGCTCGCGCGCGCTGCCTCGACCGCAGCTAGGTCCGGCTCATCCAGCAAATTCAGCGAGTACTTCAGAACTACCTCATCATCCGTCCGCTCAACCGTCGCGGCCCGTCTATCCGCCGTAGCGACCCAATGCGGCTCCCTCACCTCCGGCGGCACCGACTACTACTGCACCGACGTCTACGGGTACTGCGAATCCAACGTCCTGGCCTACACCATCCCGTCCACCGACGAGATTGTCAACTGCCCACTGTACTACAGCGCCCTGCCTCTGCTCTCGAGCACCTGCCACGCCCAGGACCGCGCTACGACGTCGCTGCACGAGATGACGCATGCGCCGGCCACGTATAGCCCGGGTACGGATGATAATGCGTATGGGTATAGTGCTAGCATTGCTCTTTCTAGCAGTTCGGCTGTTTTGAATGCGGACTCGTATGCGCTTTATGCTAATGGTATGTATTGCTACCGTCTTGTGATTATGTGGAGCGCGTCTAACACTGTTCAGCCATCTACGTTGGATGCTAGATGCATTTCCCTCTGGGATTTGGGATGGGGGTGAGAGGTGGGATGAAAACGAAGTGCGTGGATGTGATGGATGTGAAGTACAGTAACATGGGCCTAGTGGAGTTAGCTCGAGGGGATGGAACACATCGGTCATTTGTACGTATGCAACATAACAAAATGTCATCGTTGGACATAAATGTGTCATGCTAGTATGCCCAGTAACACAGTGATCGCAAACGATATGATTCTAAAATGCGGATTCTCCTGGGTCGACATGTTCATGTGTACTGTAGATGGACGTTCAGATAAGCTTAATAGAAAGCCCACTATCCAGAAATAACTACTGGCCATGTCATACTAGAGCCGTGCTGCATGATACGCCTCCATGACGGTAAATACTCGTACCCACGCACTTGCCGCAACGGGCCAACGCCACCCGCCCGGGTACAAACAGCGGCACGGAGTTCTGATATCTGATGTGTCGAGTAGTTCAAATACGAAGACTATAGATAATACATGTGGCCTTTTAGATGACACAGAAGTCCTCCTCTTTGTCCTCACACACAAAGATCTACCATCTTGCATCCAGGCCCGAAAATGAGCGAATTACAGCCATGTCGCCATCTGCACCGCGCACGTACTACACTACCCGGTATACGGGCCCCTTCCCCAGACAAGCTAGGACCAAGCACCTCACCCTGTGACCTAATTGCGAATCCACACTTTTGGCATCCATCCCGCATCATATCTATCAATGTCTATCTTTAGCCATATTTATATATATATATATATAGCCATCGCACCCTCCTTCCTTTCTACCAATGTTAAGATCTTATCGGAGGCCGAACGACGGCTTTGGATACGAATTGCTCAGTATGTCGCACGATCTGGATCACGACGACACTGCCCCGAGGGTAAAGGATTCTGATACTGTGGGCAAATCCGCCGTGGTTGGAGAGAATGCGGATGAGAATGATAAGGATGAGGATGGGGCTGAGGCTGAAGGGGCGGCGGACGATGCAGCTGCGCTTCCAAGGGGGACTATGGATCCGGTCTACGAGGCAAAAGCTCGAGTCTTGAATCATGCGGTAGGTTGGCTGTCTGCCATCACACGTGACGTAACAATGACAGACACTGATATTTTATATGACAGATCCAGGAAATTGGAATGGGCAAGTATAACTGGCAGCTGTTTGTCGTGGTGGGCTTCGGCTGGGCAAATGATAACATGTGGCCTATTGTCACGTCTCTGATCTGTACGTCTTTCTGGTCACGGGAACATGTTCATTCCGTTCCATTCAGTCAAGAAAGTGAAAATGGAACCGGGCTAATGTGATGTTTTTCAAACAGTGAAACCGATATCCAACGAATTCCACCCCTCTCGCCCCCCGCTTCTCTCGCTCTCCCAGAATATCGGTCTCCTGGCCGGTGCCGTGTTTTGGGGCTTCGGATGTGATATCTGGGGCCGGAAATGGGCTTTCAATCTCACACTCGGCGTGACAGCAGTATTTGGGCTCATTGCAGCTGGCTCGCCCAACTTCGCCGCTCTTGGCACATTCGCTGCGCTGTGGAGCTTTGGCGTCGGTGGGAACCTGCCGGTTGATTCAGCGGTATTCCTGGAATTCCTTCCGGGGTCTCATCAGTGGCTGTTGAACGCCTTGTCGATTGATTGGGCTTTTGCGCAGCTGGTTGCTACTGCTGTTGCGTGGCCGCTGCTGGGCGATCTTACGTGTCAGGAGGATGAGGTTTGTAATAGGGCGAATAATATGGGGTGGAGGTATTTTGTCATTGCGATGGGAGGGATTTCTATGCTTGAGTTTATCGTCCGATTTGTGTTCTTTACCATTCATGAATCGCCCAAGTTTTTGATGGGGAAGGGTCGAGACGAGGATGCTGTGCGGGTTGTCCATGATGTTGCACGACGAAATGGGAAGACTTCCAATTGTGAGTTTTTACCTCTTTCCCTTTCACAGCAGTACGTGACTGACAGGCACCAGTGACTATCGAAGACCTCAGAGCCTGCGAGTCCTTGGGACCCGGGACAGCAGTCCAGACCGACAGCGCAGCTCAACTCAAACGCAAGCTCGAAAAGCTCAGCCTGGTACACGTCAAAGCCCTCTTCGCAACCCCCAAGCTCGCCTTCTCCACCTCCCTCATAATGCTCATCTGGGCGCTCATCGGCCTCGCATTCCCGCTCTACAACGCCTTCCTCCCCTTCATCCAAGCATCCCGCGGCGCGAAATTCGGCGACGGCTCAACGTACATTACGTACCGCGACTCGATGATCATCGCATCACTAGGCATCCCCGGGGTGCTTATAGGCAGTTTCCTCATCGAACTGCCGAAGTTCGGGAGGAAGGGGACGCTGGCTCTCTCTACGGCCGCTACCGGGGTGTTTTTGTACGGTTCTACGACGGCGATGAGTTCGAATGCACTGCTGGGCTGGAACTGCGCGTATAATTTCTGCAGTAATGTCATGTATGCTGTGCTTTATGCTTATACGCCGGAGATCTTCCCTACGAAAGACAGAGGGACGGGAAATGCGCTGACGGCATCTGCGAATCGGATTTTCGGCATCATGGCTGTAAGTTAGACCAATTGGTTTATTTGACAGTGCACAACTAACACGCTGCAGCCTATCATTGCAATGTTTGCGAATCTCGAGACATCGGCACCGGTTTATACCAGTGGAGCGCTTTTCATACTAGCTGGGATATTGGCTCTTGTCATGCCATATGAATCTCAGGGAAAAGCAAGTTTATAAACAAGGTTATCTTTTTTCATGTAAACATTACCTTTTATATAATTGGCTCTGTAAGACTGAACTGCTGAGGCAGGCGATGATCCGCACTTGTTCCCGGTCACTATCAGGTAACCAGAGTCAAGGACGCACCAACTGCAACGATGGCAGCGCCCGTTCCAAAGCCATTCCTCTGCGCCCATCAAACACCTCGAAATGAATGGGGTTCTGATCAGGACGCCATGCCATTCCTCTGCACCAAGAGCTCCGAATGGGTTTTTAATCAAGACGCCATGCCATTCCTCTGCACCCTCCAAATGCCCCGCAGTAGGGGTTCCCATCAGGACGCCAACACCCAGCCGCTGCGACGTTCATGCCGATGCGCGTCCCTATCTCATCTCATGTTCTTGGTCAGTGTCATAATCCGTAGGCGGGATACAGTAGAGACGAAGCAGCTTGGATGAGGAGAAGCCATACAAGACAGCGAAGACGATCAACCTACCCGTACGTACTCCATATATTTGGTGGATGTAAGGTGGAGGGGGGTTCGGGATGACATGGTTTTTGGGAGCGGGCATGGAGGGCAGGGACTGTGGATTGTTGGATTTTGTATTGCTTAGTCAGCTGGCGCATCATAATCCTGTCTCTTACGCGTACAGTACTTCACACTTCACCTCATATAGTACACGCAACAGCCCCTATATGATCCAACAATGATCCTAATATAAGTTCCCTCTCTGGCGCCTAGTCCTCCAGCGCCCTAGACACCTCTCTGTACAGCTTCTATATCACCTTGGACTCTCTTCCTGCTCTAACATAAGCTACACAGGCTGCAATAAACCCAGAACACCCCGCGTTTAGCCCTCGGGACATTATAATCCGACGTGATGGCACTGCACCGCACAGCACAGGGAAGGATCGGCGTCCGTACCGTGATTGTACTGTATTCATCCATTTACAATTATCCCGCGGGGTAGGTAGTGGTGTAACTATATCCTTGCCCTACGCTGAAGAACACCCGTGTACGCGGGGAAATCTGGGGTTAAGTGGGATATTGTATCTGAGAGGATTCTTGCAAATGAAATGAAAATGAGAAGGGTTTCGCCTTTTTGCAAATACGGTAGGCTGTCCTGTATAAATCACTATTAACGTGGTAAAGGCAAAGCTATGCGTCTCTCTGTTCACCATTCGGTCTATGCGGTATTCATGTCTCTATTAAGCTCAGGTTTATCATGCGAAGGGATTCGCGCACGGCAAGCCAACTTGAGTGACTGTTCTGGGCCAGTGGTAGAGTTGGGGTATGGGGTATTTCGGGGGTATTTCAACGAAACGTCACAGTTGAATATTTACAAAGGGTACGTATATCTAGATTTGATTGATTGAATGATGATTGACTAATTGTCTGGTCTCAGAATTCGCTATGCAGCGCCTCCAATCGGGGCTCTGAGATGGCAGAAGCCTTCGCTGCCAGCTGTGAACCGAACACAGGTTACTCCAGCTATAACATTCGCTCCAAGGTGTCCACAAAGCCCCAATGCACCGCTGTAAGCTGTGCTCTGAAAACGCCCATGGTGAGCAGAGTCGCCGACTGACAGTCATACAGTGCACCGACGTACAGATTCACAACATCTGGGCTTATAAATGAAGACTGCCTGTTTCTAAGCATCTACTCACCTCAAAATGCTACAAACCTCCCCGTTATGTTTTGGATCCGTAAGTCGCCTTCAGGCTGCCGCTACGGTGAGAAGCGAGAAGCCATATGCGTATGCTGATGTTCTTGCAGATGGAGGTGGCTATGGAGCAGGCTACGGCGCCGACGATTTCTCCGAACTCATCACAAGCAACGCGCACGGCTTCATCGTAGTAGTGATCCAGTACCGCCTCGGCGCCTTCGGTTTCCTATCGTCGGCGGAAGTGTCACGGTTTGGAGTAGCGAACGCAGGACTGCACGACATGCATTTTGCACTGGCATGGGTACAGAAGCATATCCGAGCATTTGGCGGTGATCCGGGGCGCGTGACTATTGCGGGGGAGTCGGCGGGTGGGGGGGCGGTGATGTTGCAGATTATGGCGTATGGTGGGGAAGAAGGGGTGAGGTACTTTCGCAATGCTATTGTGGCGAGTCCGTACTTGCCTATGCAGTGGGGTTACGACGGGGTTGCACCTACACGCTCGTACGACTTGTTTGCGGAAGCTGCTGGGTGTTTTGATGCAAGCGGAAATGAAACAGAGGGGAAGGTGTTTGCTTGCCTTCAAGCCAGGGATTCTATAACATTGCAGAATGCCAGTGCTCAGGTTTCGGGACGTGGAAAGTATGGCCAATGGGCATTTTTGCCAGTCACAGATGGGAAGCTCGCACAAAAGAGGCCATCGGAACAGCTACTCGCCGGAGAAGTCAACGGTGTTCGCTTGCTCTCAGGGGTGAGCTGCGAGACTGGAATTCCCGATTATGTGCTAACGAGTGCAGAACAATGCTAATGAGGGTCCTGGCTTTGTTCCCCAGAACATCAATTCGAGTGAAGATTTCGACATCTACCTCCAGAGTCTATTCCCACTTCTAGACAGCAAAACACTATCTAAACTAGCCTCAATCTACCACATCCCAGCCACAACCCCAGGCCCTCTATTCAGCACCCTAGGCACAACCAAGCCAACCGCACTAAACCAATCCGAATTTGCAATTGGACAACAGCAGCGAGCAAACAACCTATACGCGGAAACAACATTCGTGTGTCCCAGTTACTGGCTCGCAAGTGCATATTCAAGCCGAAAGACAGGCCGAGCAACAGCAGCATGGAAGTACCAATACTCCGTGCCGCCATCTGAGCACGGTGCGGATCTCGACGCCTACGAGGCCATTGACCGCGAGGCATTAGGACTCGGCACTCTGTCGGCTGGGTTCCGGACGGCGGTGCAGAAGATATGGGGACGGTTTGTTGTATTCGACGATCCGACGCTTCCGGCGGAGGTAGTGGAGGGTATTGTCACGCTGCCGGATGGCACTTTGACTGGAGATCATTTGACAGCGGCTGGGGAAGGGGTTTGGCCGATATGGGAGGGTAATGGAGTGGCGGGGTATCAGATGCTGAATTTGAATATGACGGGTGGACATGAGACGCTTGTTTCTTGGGGTGGCGCAGACGGGGTTAAGATTAACGTGACGCAGTATGCTGGGCCGGGGCTAGAGGCTAGGTTGGACATTGTTGATGCGTGGAGTTGGGAAGGATATAGAGGGGCAAGGTGTGACTTTTGGGCTGATATTGGAAAATTAGTACCTGAGTAATAAGAGAGAAGAATATCAAAATGAGACGGTAGCTCTAAAGACTACAGGGGGGAAAGTACTTGCTTGATAAGTGGTATCTTATGACCCCGCCAAGGTTGAATGGTCATGGTAGTATGGGTGGTTATTTTTCAGATGCTCCGACATCCTTACATGCCTCTCAAACAACGACTTTCCTGATCCAATTGGTATATAAAACTTCTAGATAGAGTGATAGAGTCGAAACGGCCAGCGCGGGTGTTTATGGCACGATGTATTGGCACTGGCACTGGCACTGGTACACCTTTTAGAGTCTGTAACGTCGATCTTCAGAGGTCAGAGGATTAAAAGTTGAGATACTCTATAACTTCAACTCTGCTATAGCACCACAGAAGGCATATTCTCAACCTCTGTTCTCCTTCCTCCTCTCTACCATCCAGTCCTCGTAAATCCTGCACTTATACTACGTATCAATCAATCTCCACATCCTTCATACTTATATAGGTATCAAACCTACTATACCCCCATCGGAGGAGGAGTTAAGTCACGTGCTAAGTCACGTGCAGCACCCCGGAGTTGCAGACCTCGGCTATTGCAATAGCTGTGGCGTAAGGCATATGTACGCCATATACGCTGCATACAGAGGGGATTTACCTCTTTTACTTATATCTCTAGAAGTTATAATTTTACTGTCTCTACTATGTACTTCACCCTGCTGAACGATCTCACGTCTTGGTTACTTTTATGCTACGCAAAACATTCGCCATTTCAACCGTACCCTGGCAGAGAGGGAGGAAAAGGTCATCATGATGGTGCGAAAGAGATGAAGATGATCCAAAATGCTGGTGGGCACTTTGATCAGAAGTGCTCCTGTGCAGTGGCATTGCTGGTTTCTTTGGAGCAAAAGTACGAAGTACGAAGTAGTTTGACCCTCGACCCCGCCTTGAAGATCAACTCCCGGTTTCGAGCCAGACTACCTTTTATCATTGGCTAGGAAAGAAGACTGTCAACATGCCCCTTTACCAAGCAAGCGCTATTTATCTAAACCTCCCGACGTTTTGGTATTCTACGGGGTACAGCGGTTAAGTATTTTTAGCTCGGTTGCAGGGATCTAAACTTTCTAACCCTGTATCATAAGAGTAATAAGCAAAAAAGTTCTAGAAAAGAAAATCGTTATATTCATCTATTTATGGAGGGCATTCCTATATTCTATATATGTTTTTCTGATATGTTTAGCAAGAGTTATGATATGTTGAGATCTGGCGGTCTGGGATATACCCCGGTCGGTACTAATGATACTCCACCGCTGTACCTCCTTAATCCCCGTCGGCTCGCCTCGCCTACCGCTCTGGTGGGTCTATATGTCGGCTAAAATCATAATCGGTCATGATTCGACAGATCTCTCTACGATCGACAGGACATATATCTGAAACCCCTATTCCACTCTGAATCAATCTACGACTCATGTCTTCTTTAGCTTCTTTGAAAGCTGATCATAATATCATAAATCTTAAAGGTTCAAGATCTTCGACATTCCTTACGGGGTTTTATCGGCAGCCGTTTATCACCTAATATGCAATCCAAGGGGTCAAAATCGATGCGATTTTTTTATATCTATTATTATCGTGTCCCTCTGCCCTGAGGGAGAGTGGTAGTCCAGGTTATTTCTATCTGAATTCTAAGAGATCTCCTTGAAATTGAGATGATTCTAAGGTCACATATCCCTACGAAACACCGGTAGTTATTGCCCTGTTTCGATGGTCCCTGCTTATTTCTCAACTAAGTCTTGACTACCTGACCTTGTTGCAATCATCGTCGCAGCTCGTCTCGCATCATCTTATACCGGTATTCTCCTATCGCTGTATTCCTATAGACGAAGCCATCTTTTGAAAACAGACAAATACCTCACGAGTCGCTTCCTCTGCAATTTTCTCGAATTGCGAAAACCATCTCGGGTTCGGCATCGACCAAGACCAAGTTCCACCGCTTGACGACTCGCTGGAGTGCAAATCGCCAGAAGAATCCCACCTCGATTCGTCATCGCATCGACCAACAGGTTCCACTGCTTGTAATCAACAACCGGCCGCTGCTGTGATGATTTCAACGTCTCCTACGCTGCCCACGCGCAGGCATACAGCGTATCTTGACGGCCTGAGAGGTTTCGCGGCGCTCATGGTCTACTGGCAACACTATCAATTATGGCCCCGCCCTGGACAGCCCCCGGATCCCAATTCCATCCTGGAGAGTGCTTATGGCTACGACGATCAGTATTTCTTCTGTGCCCTCCCTGGCATACGCACCTTCTTTACCAGCGGCCACTTTGCCGTAGCTGTTTTCTTCGTCATTTCAGGATACGTGCTATCCACAAAGCCCCTGTCTTTGATCTCTACGGGCGAGCAAGATCAATCAAAGTTTGGGGATAACGTAGCCTCTGCTTTGTTTAGGCGCTGGCTACGACTTTTTCTCCCAGTCATCGCTATATCGTTTTTTTACATGACTTCGTGGCATGCATTTGGCGGCATCTGGACCCAACGCCCTGAACATCAATCCACTTTTCGCGCTGAGCTGTGGACCTTTTATTCCGAGTTCAAGAACTATTCGTATCTCTTTAGATCAGGGAACGTTGATTTTCGGTACAATTTTCCCGCATGGTCTATTCCGTTGGAGTTCCAGGGCTCGATTATTGTCTATAGGTACGTGAGGATGTTCAGTTCTTTGCTCTCTTACCCTACATGCAGTTGATTTCCTTCAACCCCCAATGTTTACTTCCTCTGGTTGTTCCCTAGGCATTCCACGGTATGATAATACTAATTCCCCTCTAGTGCACTTGTTGCATTCTCCAGATGTACAAGGAATACTCGGCTCATGTGTCAAGGTACGTAACCCCAGTGTAAAACCTTTTCTATCCAAAATCTCAAGGCAGATGTTGAGACTGCAAGGGCGTGGCTTTTCCCTCAAGTACCTGGCGCTGCAGCAGCTTAGACCTGGTTCTTGCACACGCACTCTTTTCTGTATGCACGGGATGCTAACTCAAATCATTAACAGTCGGGCTTGTCGTTTACTTTCTCTATATTGTAGATGGATGGTTCGGGGCAATGTTCATGGCGGGCATGATCCTTTGCGATCTCGATTTACTCGCTCGGAACAACGAACTGCCCAGCTTCCTCTCAAGACTAGAGCCGTACAAAGCGCCCATCTTCTACACGCTCTTTATTCTGAGCATCTATCTTAGCGGCGTGCCCTCTCACAACACGATGGAAATTGAGGTTCTGCGCAACTCGCCCGGCTGGTACTATCTGTCCTTCCTAAAGCCGCAAGCCGTGGCCGATTATAAGTGGTTCTACCTCTTCTGGGCCGCCATCTTCCTCGTCTCCTCCATCCCACGTATCTGGTGGCTGAGAAGCTTCTTCGAGCTGCCCTTCAACCAATTCCTGGGCCGCATCTCCTTTGCCTTTTACCTGCTCCACGGACCGGTCCTGTGGATCCTCGGGGATCGACTATATGCGGCAATGGGCTGGTTTAATCAAAACCACCAGGACAATATCCCTCAATGGGTCAACGTATTTCCACTATCAGATGCGGGACCGCTGGGATTAGAATTGCGCTTTCTAGCCCCGCATTTTATATGCTTGCCTTTGACGCTGTGGTTGGCGGAAATGGGTACGAGAGTTTTCGATGAGCCAAGTGTCAAGTTTGCGCAATGGGCGTACAAGAAGACGCTGGCGCCCCCACCTGCAACAATTTTGTAATTAGAAACGGCGTCCTGTGATTTTTGGAGCAGACTGTACATAGAGATAATATGCAATAACTACTGAAAAGATGGAAAAGACTAATATCATGTTTGAGAAGAGAAATACCATGTACATGAGAATCTGGTTCGTTGTGCCTGTTAATTAGAGCGAGAAAGGCGTAGGCAGTATATGCATGTAAGCAGTGGAATAAATGTAAGGATATATATAGCAGGAGAGGAATATATGCAAAGGCCTGCCAGCAACCCGTGTATGCTATGACATGTCATGGCACGGCCCTAAATCATGCGCTGCTCTCTAATCATATTGATTGCCGTTTTGGTCTACGAACTGCTCGTTTCTGTTATTATGCTTGACGTTAATTGCTCTGCCTCCTCTACTTCCACCGACCTACCTCCACCCTGCTATCGTCCGTTCTTGCAGTGAGGCGGGCGCATGAGCATTATCCGTATCTTAGCCGCCAGGTAATAAGTCTTCAACGTATTGTCTGCGCTCTTGGTCTCGAGAGTCAACTGTCTGTTATCACGGGATCGTCCTTGAAATTTCCTAGGTGTGACGAGCTGATTGAGCAGTGTCGCCGTTTCTATCAGTGTAATACAGTCTATGTTAGTGATTGAAAATCAAAGTTGAATGCTCTTGGATAATATATAGGCTTGGTGTTGTGATGCTGGGAGGGACGAATGAATCAGAATTGTTGTATCCAGTTCTGTCTCTTCTATATTATGCGCAGTCACTCTTCTATCCTTCTTGTTTCTTCGGTAGTGATTGGATTTCTCTACTGTATCAAGAGAAGCGCTTCTTGATGTCTTTCGGTAGCATACCCTTCAGGAGATAGCCGTATACTAGATCAGTGTTAGGATTAGTCGTATAGTGCATATCAGGCGAGCAATCAGCTACAATCTCTGCTGGAAATGGTGGCTGTTTTTTGTGATCCCTAGGTTTATACGTAGTATATCAGCTATGCTTGCAAATGATCCCAGCCACATCGACGCTATCAAATCTCCCTAAGACAAATGCTTTCGTTACTAAATATCTCTTTTATCCTCTGTTCCTTTATCTCCTTCTAACGTCTCGTTCTATTTGACCTACGTAAGACTTTTCGGAAATCGAGAAGTTCTATTTAGATTTGTGACTTTGAGCCTAGTGTCTCCAGGCTGAGTCAAGGGAGTGGAGGGTCTGATTTTGTCCCCCTTTGGGAGCAAATAGGAAGGATCGAAGTTTGAACCTTTCTAATGACTAAATACAAAAGTTAGAGAACGACGTCTAGTAGCTATATCTTTCACCTTAAAAACTTGGCAATTAACTAATCAGGGCAGTATACATCCTGTTGGAATATGTCGGAATCCACATCACGTGCACGGTACACCGCGTGACTTAGCGCCGAAGACCAAGCGACGAAGCTTGAACCTCTTCGCAGCGCAACCTCACGATAGCCTCATTATGCATCAAACAATACAACCAGACCAAAATCAGGTCTTACCACCTAGTGAGAAGTAATCACCCCTACGATCCTAGCATTATTCCTAACATTGCATCTGTCAAACACCAATATTCGGCCGTGCCCTTGGATGAGGCAATCTCTCGTTTCGGACGGGAAACGGAAGCGCACAGATTTTAGTAAAGTCTAGACGTATTTAAATAACAGGCCTTGTTATCCTGAAAACATTGACACTCTTCATGGCTCGCCCAAATCCCAACAGCAAGGCTCAAACACCATATCAGAGTCTACAATGTCACACGAAAACAGTTGGACCTACTGACAGTATTGTTTCGGACCACAACGAGAAGAACCTTGAAAGTGTCCTAGGTCCATGTCTTTGACACGATCTGGAACGGCCCCGAAAGAAACTCTCGCCATTTACTTTGTGGATCCTGCTCGTCGAGTGACTCGAGTCTGACGTTCTTTGCTCCATACTCCTATTTAGCCCCTTCCCCTCCATGGGGGCAGTCGCTACCAATTATCCATTCTACTGGGCATTTGGCGGCATTTTCTATGCTCGGGAGATGAAGACTTATTGATTAGAAGCTGGCAATATGAAACAAGTTCGATTGTACAGCTTCACTTTGAATGCTTGCTTCACTGTCCACAGGCCCCCGAAAGTATTGAGGTGAAGCTATCCAAGATTTCGAGTGTTTCTGAGGATAGCGCAATGATTTCGATGTTCATGATATTGGATTGGATCTAAACGTTATCTTGCAATTAACCTCATGAGCAGTCATTTGGCTTCGTGCCTATATCCATATACGCACTCTATTTTTGAAACCCGAGATCGTTACTATCATACAAGGCAGCAAAATTGATAACTTTTCCCGTCCGTCTATTCAAAACATCATAATACCATAAACTCAGATAGGCTTATTTCTTCAGAGGGTTTGACAAGTGCTTCACCCTGTTGCTAGTGCTCTCTGGGAATGGCTGCACATGCTCTTCTTTGACAGTAAAATCTGTCTTGACCAGGATAGTCCTGTCGCCCATTTCGATATCCCGAAGACTGTTGGGCTGTCTGGGTCCATCACTTCCATCGTCGCTGATCCGTTCGAACCCATCTGCATCCACTTTTGACGCAAATCTACTCTTACCAGTAAGATGACTGCTGCTTTGCGGATGTGAACTTGTTGGATTGCTGCCGTTCTTTGACGAGTTGATACCTCGCATACGGAAGAATCGTTCGAAGAGTGGCCGCATGAGAGGAAGGTTGCCGCTGATGACTGCAACGCCCATTTCCATAAAGGTCCAGCCACTAGCATATACTTGCGTATACGTTGCGTCGTTGGGAGTGAATTCGATGAGAGCCGCAATTCGGATGGCACTGGTTACACAGACACTAGTACAAAGTGAGCCTCCACAACTGTCAAAATGGAGTGGAGAATCTTACAAGCTACCGAGCAAGAAGATGCCCGCGAGTGCAACCTTTCGCCTGAGATTGATCTGCAATTGAAAAATCATAGGAATCGGTAGTGCTAGAATGAATATATCCCCAGCCAGAGACAAGGCACCGTTGACAGTCCCGCTGACAACTTGATTCTTGCAGTGTCCGCCGGGTATGGTCCTGTCATAGTAAAAGGCGATGGGCGTGCAGACTGTCAGGTTGACAAACCATGTTGCGATCCCCCAACTAATGGTGTAGGCCAAATTTGCATATACGAACATTTTGAATTTCTTCGATGGGAAAAGACGCATATAAAACAAGAGGATCGAGGACTTGATACAGACCAAGGCTGGCTGGTTAGCTCTCTGAAGGGCAAATGTGAGCTGCAACTGTCAGCGATTTCGTTCTGCAGAAATTGGACATATTCTGAAGCTTTACTCGCGCGAAATGATATTTCTGCTCTGTTGGAACATGACAGATATGGTGGCCAAGCCCATTCGCCATCACTGTCAAATATGTTAGTACGATTCTTGTACTTGACTGGGTTTGCATACGCATATATTCACAGATTGCCGGTTCCAGTGTGATCAACAACCCAACGCCCATCAAATAGTCGTCCAGTTTCAAAGGTTGAAAGGACTTCTTCCTGGCCCAAATCCGCAACACATAACTCAAGATCGCCAGCACCAGCACCAGCGTCGTCGAAACCCAAGCGAACAAACGACGATTGGCGACATCAGATGGGATGTCGTGCGCACACGGTGCAGCAGCACGATCGATTATCTGCGTGATCGATGACTCCATTACCGATCCGGTGGATACCGACATCTGGAGATGTCGACAACAATAGGAAAAGATTTACACTGAGATGTTTAGTTCGATATCAAACTCATCCTCGGGGGGATCCAAGCTTATAAGAAGCTGGCATGGGGTGGGGGGATCCGGATCGTGACTTTCAGGAAAAGATCTTCGGCCCTGTGTGAGAGGATCAACTTCTGCGCGTATTTCTGGAATCCGCTGATCTCGTACTATACTGTTTGGAGACTGACTGGACGTGGAAATACAATAGGTACATAAAGAAATGAGTTGCCCAGAACAAGAGGGCTTCGGGGAATGTTGCGGAATAACCCAGGGGAAGGGTATAAAGACGAAGCATTCAGAAACATCAACACTACCGGGCACATGGCAAGCGTGAAGATCTTGCAATGTGCCTATTTGCGTTCTTATCTCCACGCTTCTCATTTGATAAGATCCCTGGGATTGACTAAAGCCTGGCACTCTTGCAAACCGGCTCATTGGAGTTTTACAAGCATCCAGAAAAGCACAAACATGTGCCATTTCAGAAGCTGTAAAGTTCAAACGGCTGCAACGGCTTTACCCGGTTGGTAGCCAGGGTCTTGCTGACAGCCACATAGAGACATGGCATGTAATGCAAGGTACAGCGACAACTGGCTGGCTTCAAGAATCTACCCTTGGAGATAAGCATGGATTGTGAATTGAAACGTTACGAAGCTGTAAATCACGCTCTTCGATTTGCTGGATTGGAACGCTTATGCCTACCCGACTGATGCAGGAGGAGCTTCCCTGCGAATTTGCTTTTTCGATTAACGACCCCACACTTTGGCTTCTTTACGAATCCTCGTATTTAAATGAACATCCACTACTCAAAGCTAATTCGTAGAGGCTTGAAAGGGAGGACGTCTCGAAAGTGAGGTTGCATAATGGCTTGCTTTTGTGGACTGAAGGGGATGTACGGAGTATACAAGAGAACCAATTACCGATCGACTTGGTCAATTAGATGTGCGAGCGAGTACACGCCTGGTCACGTCGATTTCGCGAGGCTTGTTGACCAGTAAGAGGTTACGTATGGCCGGAAGTGCTCCGGTAATATGCAGGGACTACTACCTGTCACTGTCACGATCCGTTGGATACAGATCTCTGTCCATAGCCAATTTTCCAGAACTGAGTTATTCCCATAGCTACTTGCTAACAGTATAGACGGACCAAAGAGTAGGCAGAATGTTCTCTATACATCTTGGTCATAGGGTTTCAGGAGTATGGTGAATATCGAAATACAGCTCGTGCGGAGGGGAGAGTCTCTTCGGACCACACCTCTCCGCCATACATGCCCTGGAATTCCTATCTCAGGGATCAAATACCAGTGTTCGGGATTGACCGAATGCGGGCCGAACTCAAATACCATAAGGATCCGGCTCCATGTATGGCCCAACCCGATCCTGGTCGAAACGCATCCTGGGGACGGATTCAACCGGAATTGGCTATAGCTCCGCCCCGCAGTCGTGATCCCCACGGCCCCACCACCTATCAAGAGGATATCGCTTCCGGGATTCTATGCAAGCCATAATTGACGAGATAAGCAGTAGCAGTGGTTGCATTCGTGTCTTGAAAGTTACACCACTTTGATCGTGCCACTGTACCGTAAACGACTTATCCCTGCGAAGTCTATGGATCCATGTGCACATGCTGGCTAAACCGAACTCTTCAGTGCGCGAAAATGCATTATGCATTGGCTACAATGTAGCAGCACTACTGAAGAGCCCCAGGTTCTCAGACCTCCTCCGGGGCTCCGCCCAGGGTTGTAAAGCTCTATCAAGTTGTAGGCCCATGGCACGGGTCTGTTGCTAGGTTAAGTTGACTTCTTTTTCTTGTCATCCTGCCCCTCCTTGCATTTTCTTTGTGACACTTCAAGCAGTTAATTGCATTTTCCTTCAACTGAACCGTCAACCTGCATCCCAACCACAATACCGGGTCGAAGGATCTTGGACATTTGTTTTGTGGAATCTGGTAGAGTCTTGACAACTTCGCAAACCTCTTACCGGTAGCACTATGACGGAAAACAAAGAAATGTCCATGGAGGAGACAACCCACCACGGCCCTCCAAGCCCTGAGCTCGAAAAGCCGGAACAAAATGGCATTGTTCTCATTCCCCGACCCTCGGATGACCCCCGAGATCCATTGAATTGGCCATTTCGCAAGAAATGTGGAATGGTTGCCGTTTTGTCAATTGCAATGTTTGCTGGATATGCAGCTCCATTCTGTGGCCAGCTGAACCTGGTCCAACAAGCAAAGCTGTATCACAAGACAGTTGTTAAGATCACCTACTTTGTAAGTAATGATCTGAGCTTCTAGTAGTTACCTTCTAATGTCCATGTAGAATTCGGCCGCTTCTGCAGGTTTAGCAAGCGGTGGATTTTTCTACTCACCACTTGCTCATAAGTTCGGACGCTCTTGTGTCATCCTCTTTGCGTTGCTTGGATGCCTCGGAGCCCAGATATGGGCACCAAAGATGACTGGTGAGAACGACTACTGGTCTTACTTTGGCTCTAGATTCCTTGCCGGCTTCTTCGGAATGGTAACCAGTGTTCTCGGTCCCAAATACTTGGTCGACCTGTTCTTCCTTCATCAACGAGGCCGAGTTTTCACCATCCTCCATTTGGCTTTGAACTTTGGTGCATCAGCTGGACCAACCTTTTCCGGCTACATTGCCGCCAATCGCTACTGGCCAGTTGAGTACTGGTGGTCTGTGGCTTTGCTTGCATTTACGGCTATTCTGGTATTTTTGTTCCTGGAAGAGACATCGTTTGACCGCTCTGAGGGGGCTATCAACATGACACCACCAGAGAGCTGGATTGCCAACCGCATCCAAACTTTCTTTCCCTTCCTGCCTGGAAGCAATAATGTCATCAAGCCAACAACTTTGGCTGAAACGGTAGCTATAACAAACCGGCCATGAAGTATTTTGGCTAATAGATGTTACAGGCCAAAGTTGCTATCTTGCCATTCAAGATCGCCTTGTCTCCGGTCTTACTTACGGTTGCTGGTTTTGATACCATCAGCTTTGGATTTTACGTGGCCTTGAATGCTTTGACTCCAGTATGGCTTCAGAAGCCGAAGAAACTTGGTGGTTACGGTTTTACCATCACAGAAAATGCATCATGTAAGTGATCATTCGCTGAACATCAGCTCCCCATCCTAATTATCTCGTAGTCACATTTGTACACTGGATTGGCTTCGTTTTCGGAATGGTGTATGGACAGCTTGTCAGTGACAGAATCCCACTCTGGATCGCCAAGCGTCACGGAGGAGTCTGGAAACCCGAGTATCGTCTCCATGCCCTCTGGCTCACCAACTTCTTCATGATGCCGGTGGGACTTGGACTTGTGGGTGCTGCCTTGATGTACAGATTGCACTGGGTTGTTTTTGCACTCGGCCAGATCTTTGTTACGATCGGGTCCATGGTTAGCATTCCGGTAACCGTAAAGTGAGTACATCCAGGCCAAATCAGTTCGATCCAATTCTAACTTCATGTAGCTACATTGCCGAGTGTTTCCGATCTCATACAGTTGAGGCCACAATCCCCGTAAACTCTATGCGTCTCTTCCTCGGACTGTCGATCAACTTCTACGCAACCGACTGGATTGCTGTGACCAACATTGGCTGGTTCTATGGCATGATGGCATTCTTCACCCTTTTCGCCTTCTTCTTCCTCATTCTCCTAATGTGGAAGGGACATGTCATTCGTTCATGGACACCATTCGGTTTAGGATCTGATGAGGAGGGAGAGCATGTGGTAGCGGGAAAGAATATACATGCAGCATAAGCGAGTATTACGAGGAGTTTTCGGACGCAACAACATGGCCTCATTCATTCTTAGCAGCATATAAAGCTAGAGATTTAGCTTGAATCTTTCAATGCAATTGTATATTTATTGATTGGGCTCAAACAGCCTGATCCAAACCACAAAGGCATTCCAAGTTCCAACAGGGCCCAAGCAGCCCTGGCACCGGCACACCACTCCTGTTTGAATTGCACTTGCATCCTGCATGCGTGTTTGTTGTACCCCCTGCAACAGCAAAGGCGAGTGATGCAACTCAGATCACACACATCAGAAGAATCCACGTCCATTAGACCCTAAAGCGCACAAGGGTGATGAAGATTTGTCAAGATCAATTTCAAACCGTTCAAACATGGCCATTGAGACCCAATCGCCAGGAGTTTCCTGCAGTACGGGTACGGAGAAAAAGCAAGAAAAAGTGACAGCTATCTTCTAATCGCTCATTGGCTGTGTGGCGTGTTTCCAAAATCTACTTCAGGGTATAGCAACCACACCTAACCGACCAGTCGGATTCCTACAACGGCAGGCAATTCGAGGATATTGTATTTACTGGGGACGCTGCAGAATCAAGGATGGTCATCCTACAGTACCCAATCAATGGTGTTGGGAAATTTCAACTTGCGAGTCTGGTTCGTGGAACGTAGGAATATGTACCTGGGGGGCGCCGTGCGCCTGCATATGCAGCGGATAAAGTGCTGCATTCGGCACATAAAAAACAGCCCACGCAAAAGGGATTCTATTTCTCCAGCGGATGAATCCCCGGCAGCGGGAAGACGGACTCTTCCCATCCTTTGCGCCACATACTGCCACCTTCTGCATACGATTGTGTCCACCATGTATATTGGGCGTCGTGGGAGCCCCGCAGTCTGCGGGCCGCAGAACCTTTCTAACGGTCAAACCGCCCTTTCGTGCTTTTGAACCGATTTAGGATTTGGTGAGACTAATGACGGCCGGCAGGTCGGCACTGAAGTGGATGATTCGGAATTTGTATGTCTTTGCTTTTGTTTGGGTGATCCAGTAGACTGTAGTTGCCCAAGACGGTTCATATACTTGAAACAAACCCTATTCGCACCTTTCGCGTCTTCTTTTATTTCTTTTCAATTGTCAATATACGGAATAACCTCGCCACGGAAATGAACGGCAGTAGCACTACTATGGCTCCCCTTAAGATTGGAACTCGCGATAAATCTGTAGGATGGTATACACCTACTCTTGAAAACATCACCGGGGCGCAGAGGGACTTGTTGGAAAGCTACAGTCATATTGCACCTGATCGCGTGATTCCACACATATTGGAAGTGGTACGACGACTCCGTCTTTTCTACGATTCAAAGAGTTATTGACCTACTGACACTACATCAACAGCGCGACCGAGCTTGGGAAATCCATCCTTATCCATGTATTGGACAGCTTCGTTTCATTGATCTCACTGTCTCACGCTCACCGTCGTATTCCATTGTCCTCCAGCGTCTTAAAGAAGGAGCATCTTTACTCGACCTTGGATGTTGCTTTGCGCAAGATCTTCGCAAGCTGGTGCATGATGGAGCGCCTTCGGAGAGCTTGTGGGGAGCAGAGCTGAAAGGCGATTTCTTGGAATTGGGATACGAGCTGTTTCGAGATCGGGAAACGTTGCATGCTCATTTCATGGAAGCAGATGTTTTCGATACGGAAGGACCGTTGAAACAATTAGAAGGGAAGATGGATTTCATACAGATTGGACTTTTCTTGCATCTCTTTGACTGGGCAGGACAAATCAAAGCTTGTGAACGGATTGTGGCTTTAATGAAGCCCGAAAAAGGAGTCTTGATTTTGGGACAGCAGATCGGGAGTTTGGAAGCCGGGCCAATTGATTTGGACAGTGGAAGCAAAATGTATAAACACAACGTACAAAGTTTCGAAAAGATGTGGAAGGAAGTGGGAGAGAAGACAGGGACTGAGTGGAAAGTCAGCGCGAGTATGGATGGTGGTCTAGGAATCGATCAGAATCAACGGAATTGGGATGACCAAAAATCGAGGCGGATTGTCTTTGAGGTGGAAAGAACCAGTTGAAGGATTGCTACCCATTAGTTTGTCTTTCAAGCCTCACCTCTGGCCACCATCAGAAAGTCTCCAGCGAGCTCAACATCATTGTGTCATTTTTCTTCGAATTCTGATAATATTGATTCCTGGTATCAAAATTTCAGCGATCGCGTTTGAACAAAGAGTATCGCATGTGCTAACCGCAGTAGGTAATGCGGGGTTGGATGCAACTCGGGCTGAATCTTAAATGAAGAAAGTCTGCCGAAGATCTTGAGGCTAAATTCAGACTGCTGATGGGGCTTATGTGACCCGATTAGGAAGTTGTTAGGCTGAAGTAGGTTTACAACTATTGAGGGGAATACAAAATAGGTAGGTTCAAGTACCGGAGTCGCCTAACCTCGTTTCAGATGTGATTCCAATCGTTCTATACTTCCATACTTCTTCTATACGAGAACTAGCGGCTCGTACCCTTTCAAGCTTCAAAAAGAGAGTTTTCCCAGTGAAGTAGGATCGACAACATGTCGGGAAGTAGGCCCGAAGAAAAGGGACGTAATAAAATCAACTGGCCGCTTGCGGGACATCAACTCCTCGGACTTTCTCAAACTTCGTTCCCATTTTCCTTTTCGTCAAATATGCGTACAAGGCAAGTAGTGTAGTTCATCATTCCAATACACGATCCTCTCGATAATATGTAGAAGTCTCGCTCCAGCTACAACCAAAGTATACGTCATTTTCATCCTCGTTAATGCGTCGAATATCGAATCGTATAGTCAGCGAACAGAGCTCTTGAAAGGCAGCAAAGGCATCCAGGAACTCGTCCCACTATTCTTGCCTATCCATGTTGATGTCCCAGGTGTAATTTGGGACATCGGTGCAGGAGTCGAGACAGGTGTATAACATTGAGGGAGGTTCTATCTGGTACGATTTACTCCCCAATTTTCAGAATTGGCTAATTAGCTGGTTCATTGATCAATTCATCGGGCTTTACTAGTAAACTGCCTAATTGACCAATGATGCATTCCTCGCTAAGTCTTTCAAAGTAAAAAGTGATGCTATTTAGACTTCCATTTTCTTAAGTTTCTACCTATTCCTTTTCTACTATACTATTCCTTAACAGCGCATATATCACTCTATTACCTCTTCGCGGCAGGTTTAGTATACCTAGGAGTGGGCTCCACGTCTAAGGAGGTATAAATAAAATAAAGTCACATGTATGCACTAAATAGGGGGGATAGGGCATCTAATAGGAAGCTCAGACCCCCCTTTTATTGGCCCTAGCATATGCTCCTATCTAGGGTCAGGTGCACTCCCTAGCAAGGCTGTTATTGCTGCCTCTCTCACTTCTCTCGATTTCCCTTTCTCTCTCCTAATTCCTAGTTTAGCATCTTAAGCAAATTAGGCATCTAAGTTATACTAAATCGCTATAGCTTCAGAATCGGTGAGCAAAGCGTACCATATCAAGCCTAAGATTGGTGGATGTGGGACAGTGGTTATCAATAATGATATAATGATTAAGTTTTGAGAGAATTAGACGACATCTTGCACCGACAACGACTCCAGCTCCATTGTATCGGAAAGAAAGCTAAGTACAGGCTGAACTAAATAACTGTAACAACTAACAGCAGGGTGCTTCAAGTTGGGTAACAAGTTGTGTTCCAGTTTCAAAAGCTGGTTGGGGGTTGGTGAAGTTTCAATGTTGAATATGTGACCAACCCACCAACCGAATCCAGGAATCAAGGTTGGTCTCCTCCTCTGCTTTATCCCATAATATTGAACGTTGTTTGGAGACACCCGTTACAAGACCTCCCACATATCGAAGCCACGGTTGTCCAATGAACTGAATGACTGAAGTTGAGATCATATTGAGAGGCCAACGTAGGGTATCCGGTTGTGTTTCCCATGCCATTAACACCTGTCCGCAGGTATTCAACTCAAAGTTGTATCCTTTGAGACTTAAGACTTCCAAAGCCGGTAGACTCTTGCTACTTTCGCTGAAGTTGAACGCCTGCGGTGATTCCTGATTAAAATAGCAACCGGGGCACCGTTGGTGGCCAGTATGGAGATCTAGCTCTCGGACGTTTGGACAGTTTGTAAGCATCCAATGTATCAAACCAACCTCGGAACCAGGGTTGCGACCCCCATCAAAACCCGTGCGAATGGAATAGAGAGTTGTGGAGTTGATGATAGATTCATTCTCGCGTGCTCTGCTATCCTTTTGTAGATATGCTTCATAGAATTCAATGTCGGACATTGAATGTCCCGGTACAGCCATTCATCGTCATCATCGAAGAACCGTATGATGAGTAGCATCTACTGTGTGGGAGTCCAACTCGTAGAATAAACGGCAAGTTGGATGGTTTAGTTCGATGGTCTTTAAGACGATATCCGGGATGGGGGAAGAGGTCGCCCACTTGAATGTTGAGATGGTAGGAAGCCCCTCGATAAAAGTTGACAGCAAATACCAATTCACTCTAATCACTCCAACTACATCCTTGCACGATCTCCACTCCCAGGTACTATAGTTCAATTTTGTTGTTGAAACTTGAAATAAGGTATTTCAAGAACAGTCTTTCGTCTTCGAAAGTTTGACTGATGAAGAGTAAAGATAGGGAACAAGATCTGAGCAGTGGAAAGGAGACACGGACATTGCTTCCACCGTAGCAGATGCATAAAGAAGAGCGTAAGAAGGGAACAATGATGGCATGCTGAATATGAATACATCATAATACAAAATCAATCGCTGAATCGAGTTAAGCGTTAATAAAGATAAAGAAGGCCTTGATCCACGATCAGATCATCCTTTTAATACTGGCTGAACCTATAATAGAATCGTTATCAGAAAGCTAAAGTCAGCTCTAACTTAAGTTAAAACCCCTAAGGACGAACCAATTTCGAAGCCCCTTGGACCCGACTCTTACTGTCATTCCCCTACTCTTACCTCTAAACATCAAGAACAAAACCCTAGTACGTTAGCATTCCTGACCCTTAGCGCTTAGGATTCCCTAGCGTCGATCCCGGATTTTTATATGTTTTCTTAGCGCTACGACGTGCAACAAAGATTTGGGGGTTTATGCATTGGGTCGGCGGTGAATGAGTGGTGGTGGAAAGTGGCATACGGCAAGCCTGGTGCCCTCTTCTGATTAGCGAAGCTTGCTCTAGAAAGATACCTAGGGTAAGGCGAGGATGATATGTAAACATAATAATTCCTCGGCGCAGGTCATCACAATTGATGATAAAGGATCTGGAAAAAACGCTCTCTCTCCAAATAGAAGATCAATATCCTTGAGAAGAAGAACATAAGTGGAATGTGGTAATCATATCAAATGCAATAAAGACGAAATATAATTTCCAGCTAATGTTGCCAAGGGCAATGTGTGAGGTAGACTATTATATCCATCTTGTATTTCATATATAAGATCCATCCACGATAATAAGACATTAATCATTCCAGCCTACACACTATTGTCGTGGGGTTGCGATGCGCTACCATGTGATAAATAGTCAGGTGCTCAAGTTGTAGGAAGCCTTATAAAATAGGGCTTCTCTACTTACTTAGAATACTATCCATTTTATAATATATTTATTATAACCTCTTATTATTTTACTTATTAATTATAAGTATTTTATAAGTCAGATCCTAGCTATAGAATTTGCGGTTGTATTGCCCTTTAATAAATTAGTAATCACTATAAGGGGCAAGACATACTTTAGGGCTTATAAGATGTATTTAAATGCTATTAACTAAAAAGGGGAATAGGAAGCCTTTATTATAATTATCTAAGACCTAGAAGTTAAAGCTTTTAAGAGTTTTTAATCATGAGACAAATTATAAAGCGTTGCTATAGCAACTACATAGAACGCGATACTATTTTCAATTAAAAGTACTACCTATTTAATATTGATATCTAGAAATGATAGCGATGACGAACTATAGGGATTATGCTAGTAAGGACCTATTAGTTTAATGCTCTTTATTTATAAAAACTAGTTTTTAGCAACTAGGGAAAGGTTATGATTATATTTTATTAGGATTAGTAACGTCTTAATATAATTTAAGTTTAGGCTATAACTAAGTAGTCTAAGCTATTACGTTAAAGTGAGCTGATTATAAAGGCGTTTTAGCTGATTACTTAGAAGCTAGAAATTATAAGGAGAGAGAATAGGTCTATTAGGAATAATTATAAGGCTAGTACTTTGAAATCCAAGAGGGCGATTCTTTATTTTACTAGGTTATATAATTATAAAGTCTTTTAGAAGTAGTCCCTATATCTTAATTATTAAGAAAAAAGAAAGTTTTAGGCGTATACATTAGATATTATAGAAGTGTATAAGGGATTTTTAGTACCTAACGCTGAAATTTAGGGGTTATTTAGATGTCTTACATCCTGTTTTTAAGTCTAAATTTTAATTTTACTCTTTACCTAAAAAATCTTAGAAATTGATATTAGTTTATTCTTATCCTAACTTTCCTTAAAGTAATATTACTTTATTATTATACTAGTATATTACTTACTATTAATATGTCTTTATTCAACCTGCAAACTCCTACTAGATTTGCCTAGATAATGCCTACATTAGACCTTACAACTAGTAGAGTTAGCCTAGTAAAAGATAGAACGCTAACTGCTTTAGTAGGAGCCGTTGCTAGTAACCAATAGGAAGTGAAAGATAGAATGCTAACTGCTTTAGTAGGAGCCGTTGCTAGCAACCAATAGGAAGTAAAAGATAGTACCCTAAGTACTTCTTTAGAAGATATAGTATCTTCGCCTAGCCTTAAGCTAGAGAAGCCTCTAATAAGGAAGGAAAGGAAGAAGCTAGCTATAGAAATAAAGTAGAAGTAGTATACTAAACCTAAGAAGAAGATAAATAGTACTACTACTTTAAAGGTACTAACTATTATATTAGACAAACTTGGTAGACCTAAGAGCTACTCTAGTAATATCTTTATAATAGGAGGATATAGTCTAGATAGATTTCTAGAGCAAATTAAGCCTTTTATTATTAATAATGATTTTGTTAGAGATGCCCTTAAAAAGGAGTCTTTTAAGAAAGACTCTTTAAAGAAGAAAGAGAAAGATAAAAAGCTGAAAAAGTTAAAGGTAGTACTAATTCTATTATTATTAGATGATTTATTATCTTCCTCCTTATCTTTAAAGTACTTTTCATCTAGTAAGGAGTTAATATTAGATACTAAGTCAAGCGATAAGGCTATAAAGAAAACTTGAAAGTCTAAGTCTAAATTAAAGAAGTCTCACTATAAGAAGAGCCTCCTATAATTCACCTTTTAGAACCTAATACTAATTAAGAGGATCTATAGTACGCCTTCTTTTAATAGAACTAATATCATCAAGTACTTTAAGACTTTAGAATGATACTTTAAGACTTATAGAATTAAGCATTTAGATGAAAAGATCGACTAGGCTATTTAGTATATAGATTTCTAAATTACTTAGAATATAGAATAACTTGCTAAGATGATAAAAAGCTAGAAGAGGTTCTAGGAAATCCTTTATAAAGAGTATTAAGCTAGAGATATAAATTAGATAAAGTATACTATTAGTTATCTAGACTAAGTCAT
This sequence comes from Lachnellula occidentalis, assembly GCA_007821535.1. Classification (NCBI taxonomy): domain Eukaryota; kingdom Fungi; phylum Ascomycota; class Leotiomycetes; order Helotiales; family Lachnaceae; genus Lachnellula; species Lachnellula occidentalis. The sequence continues at coordinate 12,487 of QGMI01000105.1, read as the reverse complement.
TTAAACCTTTTAGGGAATAATAAGGATGATTTTAAAGATATAGATCTAGACTTACTACTATAAATTTAATAATATAGTTATAGGATTACTTTAAGAAGTTAGGTTGACTAACTATTAAATAATAATAAAGTTCCTTTAAAGACTTTTATAAAACCTTTAAGATAAAGTAATAAAGTATACCTACAAGGAACCTAAATATAGTTAAAAACATATATAAGAATTTAAATAAGTATATGATTATATTAAAAAGGATATTACTAGTATTAAGGAAATTAGTTAACGCTTAAATAAGTAGTTAATAGTAATATTGCTATATTAGTTAAGTAAGGAGGTAGCTTTAATTTACTTGCTAGTCTAATCTATTCTACGTTAACCTAAAGAAACCAAGAAAGCAAAAGGGCTAGTACTACTTTATAATATACTATAAAACGATAGACAACTATAGACCTAGATAATAGATAGCATTTCTAAAAAGGAGCTAGAAGATATTATAAATAGGCTCAAATTGCTCCGTATTAACCAAATGATTATAGACTAAATCTATAAGTAGCTTATAATAGTCGAAATTAATAAGCTTCTACTTAACGCTTTAGAGGAAGGTATATCTGATATACTAGTAGTACTAGTATAGGCAGGCTACGTATAGAAAGCAGATTTTGCTAAATGTTAATAGTACCTAAATAAAATTTTGCTAGAAATGCAATCCTAGCTAAAGCATTAATAGTAAAACTAATACTAGGACTACTAGGTATTCTATAGATTAGGAATTATCTATAAAAAGAGGAAAGACCTTAGAGACCTTTTTAATATAGTAGAAATCTATCTTAGACTATAGCTTAAGGATAAAGCTAATTTAAAACTAATTTAGCTTAATCCTAATTAATTATAGCGCTTTCAAGTACTTATAAGATTAAGTATAGATGATAAGTCTATAGGCAGTATCGCTAATACTTAAAAGGCGGCTCAAGTAGTACTATTTAGTAAAGAAGTCATAATAAAGATTATAAATATTAAAGTATAAGAGGTTCCTAAAAATAAGAAAGTACTAGAAACCTAGATCCTAATAGAGGAAAGTACTACTAAAATCTAGAATCTTTTAATAGAAAGGAGAGTAGTAGTAGAGCTAGTCCTAGGTAAGACAATTTAGAAGAAGAAGCCCTAGAAGCTGAATAAGACGCTTTAAGAGAAGCTATAAGAATAGGCCTAGCTAGCTAGAATAAAGTCACTTAAACCTAAGCCTAAGCTATAAAATAGCATTATTATTAACATACTAGATAATAGACTACTATAAGCGAAACCTAAGCTAGTAGTAGCATCTACTAAACCTAGAAAAGAAAAGCGTTTTATAAGAGACAAGGAAGCAAATAACTTATCTAACATATAGATAGTAGATAATAAAGAAGATAACTAATTAAAGGTTTTAAAAGCAAGTCGTACTATAAAATAAGCTAAGGTACAAAAGGCGCTAAAAGCTATAGGGATTATAGAAGAGTTATCATTTAAAGCCTAGGTATAAATGCCTATTAGACTACTAGAACTAGGTATTAATATCAGAAATCTTATTATAAGATTAGGTCTAATAGATAAGAGAATACTAGATAAAAGCTTAGCAGAAAGGAAAATTGACTAGAAAATGAGGAAGATGCCTATTAAGGCTAATATCTTAAACTTTACCTACTATAAGAAACTAATAAGACTAGTTAGGATTAAGAATTTTACTTGTTAGGAAGTAGAATCTATAGAATCTATAGAAGTTAACTTGATAGAATTTATAGGATTTGCTTACTATATCTCTTTTATACTAAAAGTGATAATTACTATTAAAGGATAGAATAAAGTGATAGATTACTATATAACTCTAGATAGCGGAGCTAAAGTTAATATGATAAGTACTATTACTACATTTAAGGCTTGAGTCACCTTTACTCTAGATTATAAGATATAAATGACTAGTATTATAAGAAGTTAAAGCAGATTCCTAAGATTTGCAGATAATGTTATAATAGTAATTAAGAATGTAATTATATGCTCCTAGTTTTATATCATCCCTTATAAGGCTAAGAAAGTTATCTTAAAGATACCTTTCTTCTAATAAGCTAGAGTGAGCTTTTACTATCCTTAAGACAATATAGGCAGACCTATTATAAGTCTACTAGTTAACCTTAAAATAGGGGATATTATCTAATTTATTACTAATAAGGTAATAGAGCCTAAGAAGGGTAAGGACTTATCTAGAATAATTATATCGCCTAGTAAATCTAAAGACTTTAACTTAGATTAGTAACTAGGAGGTAACTTTAGCTATTAGGATAATATTAATACTAAAGTTGCTAATATAGAAGTTAACTATCTAAGAGCTATAGAAGTTAACTAGCTACATAGGCAATTTAAACTAGGAAAAGAATATAGATGCCTTACTTGCTACTAAATACATAATAAAGAAGTAAGGTTTTTAGATCAAATTATCTAAGAACTTTATAATAATACTATTAAATAGGTACTAGATCAAGCTATAAAGATTAAGGAAGAATTAGAGACTTTATATAATAAGTATAAGAATGCCTTAATAGCTTATAAAAGACGAGACGTTAATATCTTCTCTATTACTAGCTAGGAATGAATTAATAGATATTTATAATAATACTATCCTAAGGCCTTATTTGTGCCTGTAGAGATAGTATGTGAATAGTGCCTATTTAATCAGAATTGCTAATTTAGAATTATAATAAACCTAGTACTATAGAATCCTATAAGCTAGTAGCAACCTAATCTATAGCTTATAGAAGGATAAGACTAGGTTAAAAGCATTTTCGATTTTATAAAGATGGCGCTAGACCTCACATAGGAAGGTGTCTTCTTTAATAAGCTATATTATAAGAGGATTATTAATAAAAGGATAATCTGCAAGAATAGACTTCTAGAAGCCAAAGTAAATAGAATCGCTATAGAGTATAGGCCTAAGTAATAGTTCAACTAAAAGACTACTAAGGTTAATATTATATATAAGACTAAAGATAAGAAGGTTAAGCCTATTAACTAAGACTAAGGCGATAGAAAAGTGTCTAGTAGAAGAAAAGACTAGTATAAATAGTTAAAGGCGTATAATACTCCTTAAAAGTATATTAGGAAATTTAAAGATTATGTAATTCCTTAATTTATAGACATTTCTAAGAGATCGCAATTAATTAAAGAGAACTTAAAAAGATTAGATATCACGTAAGGTCTATAGCTTATTAAGTGATGATATCTAGAAGAAGTACTAGTAGTATGAGAGAAGGCGATTACTTTTGACTAGACCTAATGTAAGGTCTTCTATAAAGACGTTTTACTACCTATTATACTAAATATTATTAAGCATAAAGCTTAATAGGCTGCTAACTTTCTATGTTCCTAAGTGCTATTACTAATAGTAATCTAAATGCTACAAGAACGCCTAGAATGAGGTGTGATTAAGTATTATAATAGATTATACTAAAACCTTTAGTTTCTAGTTGCAAAGAAGTAACCTAAAACCTATTAATTAATTAACTCTATAATAAAGTTAAATGTAGTAATAATATGAAATACTAATTTACCTCTCTTTATTAATAAATATTTAGAAGCATTTATAGGATATATATAGGTGATACTAATTAATATATTTTCTAGGTATGATAATTAAGTATTATATAAGAAGAGTTAAAATATAATAGCGTTCTTCATGCTTATTAGACTAGTCTAAAACATTAGACTACTAATAGGAGTAACGAATTCTATAGCTTAGTTTATATAAACTATAATGTTTATCTTTAATAAGCTTATACTAACTATAGTAATTCCTTTTATAGATAATATAAGTATTAAAGGACTTTATACTAATTATAATAGAGAGGAAATCCTATAATTCCTAAATATAAGGCGATTTATGTTTAAGTATATCTATAATATTAATAGATTACTTAAAGTCTTAAAGCAAGCAGGAACTACTATTAGGGAAAAGTCTAAATTTTATATAGATAGCCTAGATATAGTTAGTTTTATATGCAACTTTAAAAGTAGGGAACCTTTAGCCTTAAAGGTCTAAAAGATCTTAAAGTAAAAGAAATATAAGAGCATTATAAAGGCGAAACGATTCTTAAGAATGATAAGCTACTTCTATATCTAGATTAAAGGTTATATAATAATTTATAAGCCTATCTATAAGCTCTTTAAGAAGAATATCACGTTTTACTAAGATTCTAAAGTTTATAGTATTACTATAAAAAAGCTATAATATGTACTATCTACCTTTCTAATACTTATTTAGATCGACTACTTTACTAGAATACCTAATATTATTATTCTAGTAGATACTAGCATTAAAGGATAGGGAGGCTACTTAGGCTAATAAGACCTTATAAGTAAGAAGGTGCGCCCTATATAGTATAAGAGTAGTAATTAGAACTATATAGAGCGAAACTATAATACTACTAAATAAGAAGCTTGTAGAGTATTTAAGATCTTAAAAAAACTATAAGTTTAGCTCGTAGAAGTATACTTTATCTTAGAAATCAATGCTAATATACTTATAGTATAACTAAATAGAGGTGCTATAGACTACCTAAATGCTCTTATTACTCGCTAGTTAGCTTAGATTCGCCTCTTTAACTTTAAAGTCTACTATATTGCTAGAAGTACTCATGTTATAGCAAATGCCTTATTAAGACGACTACCTTACCCTAACAATTTAAGTATATCTAATAAGGATATTAATAACTAGATACTAGTAGAACTTAAAGTAATAAAGATCGCACTAGTCACTATAAAGGAAGAGGAAAGTGAGGTCTTAGACATATTAGACATTAGGCTAGACTCTAATAAGAGGCAAGATAAGACCTACCTTTATCTAGTCTAGTATTAGATTAAAAAAGAAATGTAAGAGTATTAGAAGTAACTAAAAGAAGAAATAGATTTTAGTATAGATAATACTCCTAACGCTCTTAAAGCTAATAATAACTAACCTCTCTTAATATATAAATATAGCGATTTCTACTTTAAAGTAGAGAGGTTTCTAATAACTCTTAAGAAACTAAAAGATATAAACCTAGTACAATTCTAAGCATTTAAGAAGAAGGCGTCTTATTTTATAGTTTACTACTATAGGCTATAGAAGTTACCTAGAAAAGGGTATCCTATAAGGCTTATAGTAGATAAGCCTAAAATGAAGAGATAAATTTTAAAGGAAATACATAATAAAATAGGATATAAAGATTATAAGAGTATTTATACTAAGATTGCTACTTAATACTTTTAGGATAGAATCTATATAAACGTTAAGTACTACCTTAAGACTTATCTAGAATGCTAATTTAGGTTAATACATTAACTAGAAGAAGCTTTATTTCCTTAGACTACTAATAGAATATTTAAATACTAGAATATTAATATTACTTTCATGCTACCTAAAAAGGATAAAACATATCTTATTATTACTAAGGATAACCTCTTTAGATATCCTAAAGCTAGAGTACTTGCTAATAAAGATACTATAAGTATAGCAAAATTCATATAGGAAGAAGTAATTTATAGGCATAGACTATTTGATAGATTATAAGTTAATAGTAGCGGAGAGTTTAAAGCCGAAGTCATTAAGCTCCTAAATAAAATAGGAGTTAATAGAATCGTTATTAGTTCCTATAATACGCGTACTACTAGCTAAATTGAATGTAGATATAGCCTAATTAAAAATGTACTAGCAAAAATGGATAGTCTATAGCCGGATAACATTCTTATAGTTTTTCTTATAGAATAGACAATTATATTAGTATTAATAGGGTTGACTCTATTTTATATAGCAAGCAGATAAGAAGCTATACTACTAATCGAATCTATTATAATAATATGATAATATCTCTTTATATAGGAAGAAGTTAAGGACTATAATAATCTAATTAGAATTAGAATATGCTAATTCTAGCTATAGGATAAAGATATTATAGAAGCTTAACTTTAAAAGACTTGAAAGTAATAGGAAGGAAAGAAAGTATAAGACTTGAAATATAGCCTACGTACTAGACTATTTAAGGTTGGAGACATTATGCTATAATAGGATTTGACTTAGGAAATTAATATGTCTAATATAATAAAGCTAGACTTTCGTTAGCTAGGACTATATTAAATTAGGGAAGCTAATGTTAATAAAGGTTATTTTAAATTAAAAGAACTTAGTAATAATAGGGCATAATTAAAAGGAACGGTCTTTATAAATAAGCTAAAGCTATTCTTTTAACAAGATAGATAGTTCTATAGTAATAGTAATATGGTATTAATAAAGTTAGAGTCAATAGACAAGTCGTCGTAGGAAGAACTACTAGACTGATATTAACTATATAGTCGTAGCGCTATTATGAGACATCTAGCGCTAAATGATTCTTTAGATAAAGTAATAAATTAGACTTAAAGTAAGTTAAATGCTATTCTATAAGGGACAAGGTCTACATATAAGCTTTTACGACTTCTTTTTAATAATATAGCAATTATAGTAAAGCCTAGACACTCTTATATAAGATAAGAAGCACCTTAGCCTATTACTAATATGATAATGTAGTATATCTATAAGGTCCCTTTAAGAAGGTATTAGCCCCTATACTATTAACGCTAAAGGTATAAGAGGCATGAGATTTTTAATTAAGATGATAATTATATTAGAGAAAGTATATATAAAACTAAGATACTAAGGCTAGTCGCGTCTTAAGTAATAGCTAAAGTAGGATAATCCTTATTATTTCAACCTATCTAAAAGGGATACCTTTTTTAAAGTTCTATATAAGGATAATTATTAGTAGTTTTATGATAAAAATTCTAAAGCTATAAAGTTAAAGAGAAGGAAGAAAGATAAAAAGGAAATGAAAAGGTTATATAAAAGCTAAAAATAAGAAAAAGCAAAGTTTATAATAGGTAGCTACCCTAATAATAATAATAGTAGCGTCCTACTACTATCATTACTACTATTATCACTCTTAGATAAAGTATAAGTAAGTTAGTAGTTAGTAGAATAGTACTATATAAACCTAGATAGAGATTCTTTTAATAATAATATATTATTAGTAAAAAGATGGCAATAACTATATTAAATAGTTTTAAGAAAGCTTAAATATTAGAAGAATAGTAAAGTTGAGATTTTATATAAAGTTAATAAATAGAAGTAAGAATAATAAAAGCGTAAAGATAATAATAATAATAACAAAACACTAAGAGGTTCTAGTAGAGATTAGATCATAGCTTTCCTTAGAATATAAATATCAGGTATCGCTTCCCTAATGCCTACTAGGTACCTTTAATATAAAAGCAAAGAATATAAAGTATAGGAATGTTTAAAATACTTCTTAAAACGCTAAACCTAAGATGTTAGTAATAAATTAGAAAGGTTAGATATAGAAACTTACTATATATAAATGATAATTAAACTAACCTACTTTAAGGCTAATAATAGTATTAAAAGTCTAAGTTAAGATAATAACTAAAGGCTAAAGCTTACTATAGGAATTGCAATAGTAGTAGCTTATAGAAGAAGGCTTTCTAATAAGTAGAAGAAAGCATTTACTTGTAAGTAGTACTTCTTATAATAATATATAAAGGCGTCTAAGTTAGACTTAGTATGTTAGAAGTTATTAAAACTAGAAGTATTAATAATGAAATGATTAATAAGAAAATTAGAGGAACTTCTAAACCTAGAATATTTAAGCTAAGTATAAAGCATATCTAATATTATTAAGAACTAGAAAGGTTAGTAATAGTACTATTAATAAAAGAATAGGAAGACATCTAAACCTAGAATACCCTGATAAAGAGAAGAAGTTTAAAGTCTTTCTAGACTAGAGCTAGCAAACGAGCTAGCAATCCCTAAACGAGAAGCTAGTGATAATATCATAGGCTCCTCTACTCTATCCTAATATTATGTCCTTGTTACTATATTAATAATAGACTTATTATAATAGCGTTAAAGGAAGTTAGAAAATATACTAGACTTTAATAAAATGGACTTAGAAAGTTTTAGAAATTTAGATTTATGTAAAGTTGAAATATTATAACTAAGTAAGCATATTATTCATTTTCTAGTATAAAGATTAGTACTAAATTAAATGACAATCTTTAAAGTATATACTAGGTGAATGAGAACTAAGAAGGGCTAAAGCTAAAAATGATAATATAATTAATAGCATTAATAAAATTAAATCAAATAAATTTAAGAAGGAAGTTAGCAAAATTGAGAATGTTATAGAAATCTAGTAGTAAGATTAGTATAAAAATAATACTAAGATCTCTAAGGAATACGTTTGTCACTTAATATACTACTATAGTATCTTATTAGTACGTTAGAACCTTAAAACCTTATGCTAAAACTAATATTGATATGTTTATTATCTAAATACAATATTAGTATAGATAAAGTATAAGAATCTTAGTAGGACTTATACTAAAATGTAAAGTTAATAGTAATATCAAGCAACTAAATGAAAATAGTAAGGAAAATCATAGAAGTGACTTAAAACTAGTATATAAAGTCTATACTTTAGTGTAAAAATTAGTATTAAAGTTAATAAAAGATATAAAGGAAAGTACTTACTATTACATTTCCTTAACAAGTTCTAAAGATTATTAATATCATTAAAAAGCTATAGAAGTAGTTATATTTATATGAAGTTACTATTAATTAGCTAACTCCTTAGCGAATTAGAGAGCGAGCTAGTAATGTTAGAACTATTAATATGCTTAAAACATGAAAACATTAAAGGTTTTAGTAGAATTAGTAAATTAAAGTCAATAGATTAAAGTCTAGAATGTGTTATTTAATGCTTTAATAATAACTAAATTCTACTTAAGACATATAGAAAAGAAATCAGACTGCCTAGTATGCGTCTTTAGATAGAATAATAATAGTATTAAAACTTAAAAGATTTAGATATTAATAATGAAGTTTGATTTTTAGACTGCTAATACTAGCAATAGGATAGAAATGCATAGAACTAAGATGAAGCAACAAATGACTTAAAGATATTAATAGCAAATGCATTACTTAATAGTAATAAAGTCATAGAAGGCATTAAAAATATTAAGATGCTAAGATATAAGAAGTTATAAAGTTTTAAGAATTGTAGAGAGTAAAGGAGGTTATAAAGAGGCTAGATTCCAGATTTGGCTTAGCGTCTCCTATTTACTAAAAAAGAAGAGCATATTTCGTCATTAGTCAGGTTCTTACCTATACGCTTATTATAAAGCATTTCTTTACGTTTTAACTTAGTTTTTAATAGTAAAATACTACTTTTTATATACTACTTAAGACGAGTAAGTTATTCTATAAGGGATAAATGTTATAAGGTTGCAATGCACTACCACGTGATAAATAGTCAGGTGCTTAAGTTATGGGAAGCCTTATAAAACGGGGCTTCTCTACTTACTTAGAACACCATCCATTCTATAATATATTTATTACAACCCCTTATTATTTTACTTATTAATTATAAGTGTTCTATAAGTCAGATCCTAGCCATAGAGTTCGCGGTTGTGTTGCCCCTCAACACTATCACTAATCCCATCAGACTTTCGCTCTTATTTCCAATCCCAATTTCCATCGCAAACCGTTTAAAACAGCCTCCAGCTTTTTGTTCCCCCCCCTTAACTCCAAAAACCAAGCGTATCTAACTCCATTACTTCCGCTCAATCCAGCACCTCCCCCCTCTACACCTAACCCTCCATCTTACCGCCCCAAAAACCCTCCCCATCCCCTCATCCCTCAAATACACATCTTCCGAAACCTCCACAACCCTTAAACACGGACAACATTCCCCCAGCAAAACAGACATGTTCAACTTCCTCTGCTCGTCCAGCGCCATGCTTCTGATATCCAGATATCTCAACCTCGAGGCCTCTTTCTGGCTTTTCACATCTACGGTATTCAAGCGCCGGCGCAATTTGCAGATAGCGACTGCATCGGAAATCGGTGTTATGACGGTGGGGATCTTGAAAGGGATAGCTCGTTCTTCGTGTTCTGCTGCATTATCTTCTGCTTCATCGATTTCGATTTCGATTTCGATACCCGGCAGGAGGATCCGCTCTAATTCTGAAATTCGCAGGCTGGTGCCAATGCGAAGTTCCTCAAGCTGGGCACATAATTTCCCGACTTCTGAAAAGTTCGTCGGAGAGAGAACACAAGAGCTCAGATCAAGTGACCTCACCGTCTTAGGTATGTGCACCAGGAATTGTGCAGCTTCTTCCGAGTCCGATGACCCGCTCTGTGGCGAAACCCACCCAGCGAAATTGAGTACTTTCAGCGAGCTTGTGATTTCAGGACGAGAAGACATGAATTCCGCTAGTCCCATCATGACCTCCTCGTTTGCTTTGAGATCGAGGTATTGCAGCCTTGCGGTTGCAGGGATGCCGAGCAAAGCTTCCGCGCCGACGTCTGTTGCTAGGTCTTGGAGCGCTGGCATGGTGCTCAGTAATCTCTTCAGAAGATTCGTGGATTTTATATCACCACCGCTGAATCTCAACCTCCTGATTGAGTTTGCAGCACACGTAGGTGCAGCTTCTAGCTCTTCGAGCATTGATTCGCTGATTTGAGGAGCCCATTCGAAGACCCTCAGCCTTTTCAACTGGCCTCCGAGCACAGAGCTCAAGACATACAGATCTAGCTCCTTGTTGCAGAAGCCGGGACCACGGAATATTTCTACCATGGATATGTGCGGAAGGAGTTTTAATAGACACGCAGTTGTATCTTCCTGTCCCTTTGTGTCTTGGAAGACGAGGTTTGAGATATCGAAATTGCGGATCAGGCGGCCGAGATGAGGGTATCGATTTAGTTGTGCGCCGAGTTTCTCGATGGTGCTGTGTTTACTGGGTGAAATATTCCGGTACAAGAAGGGCATTGCAGCTATGTGGAGAGTGCGTGATGTGAGGAGGCACGAGTAGAGAGCAGTCTGAGCTAAGAGGGAAGAATCTGGGGCGTTTGGATCATCTTGATGTTGTGTTAGTTGATGAAGCAAGACATAAGGATGGCAAAGTGTATTTACTTGGAAGGATGTCGGCGAAGTGGTTTGAAGCATCACTGCTGGCAACTAAAGTGAGCGAGAACATAACCTCACTCAAAATCTCGCAAGGGAGCCGCTCGATAGGTGAGCGGCCACCATATTGAGAATGCGTAGCTGATAACATATTTACACTCCGTGACGTGATAGTGATAGTCCACTAGAATAGGGGTCGGGAAAGCTAAGCGAGCGGAATCAAAACAAAGATATCAAACTCTTGTTCTCTCCACGGGTTATTTTATCATCGACATAAGACTATCTCCCATTATCCTGCAATCACTCACTCTTATACCCCTTCTTACCTCAAAAAAATATGAATCGCAATTCCTTACACATCATCACATCAAAGCAGGTGCGGCACGCACGACATAAGCCGGGCCCCGTATGCCACCCCGCCAAGAAAGGGCGATCCAATCGCTCGCCGTCTTAAATGTAATGGTGCTTGAGCGTGACTAACAACGTTCCTTCGTAATAGAAAAACCAGAGTCTTTTCTTCTCTTGTTACGTAACTTCCATTCCTTGAGGTAAGAGTTGTACATGTAGCGGGGAACGTGGACCGTGAACGTGATTCTTTTGCCGCTTGAAAATCTCTATTTGCGGTTTTAAGCCATGGCGGGGAAGCATGAAAATCTGGGGTTGGAGACGTGGCGGCATGGCAGCGGCTAATGCAAGGGAACAGAATTTCCAATGTATTATGTGATCTTGTAGACTCTAGGCTCAGTGCCAGGTGCCATGAAGTCCTCGATACGTCGACTACCTACGTATATGCTGTTCTGGAGCATGCGTAGACTCTTTTCACTCTCACTCGAGAATGCGGCCTTCATCGAAAGGAGAGTCAGGCTTTTCCAGAAGAAGAATCATTTCTAAAAGTGTAGAGTTTCTATCAAGAAAGTAACCAATTAACGGAAACGTAACTCTTGAAAGTAGGTGGATGGTTGGATAGATTGGCTCATAAGAACAATTCGAGAGAGAGAGAGAAAAAAGGTATTGAGAACAACTGGCTTCAATCCAAAGCTATCCAGTCACTTGACCTTCATAACAAATACGCACCTTGCCATGTTTATTGTGATTAGCGGGAGTGACTTTCCTACTTCCCTGGGTACCTTACGTTTGATATTGACGTTGAGGTTTGGGAGGTTTCTAGGGTCAGCTCGCCTACTGTAGAAAATATATTTGACGGCAGCCGAGGTCGGGGGTCCACCCAAGCTCCACCCCCATTTTGACATCTACGTCTACCTGCCTACACTTTCCAACCTCCACAAACGCTACACTTTCTTCTGTATATATTTCTCTGCTCCCAGCACAACCTCCACAATGGCAGACCAAGCCGCCAAAGACACCGCAATGAAGCAGCGCATCATCTCGCACCTCAACGCGACCCACCAAGACTCCCTGTCCTACTACCTCCGCCACTTCTCCCAACTATCTTCGCGCGCCGCCGCTCC
>QGMI01000104.1:0-65174 GCA_007821535.1 Lachnellula occidentalis | reverse complement strand
CCCCTTGCACCCCCCCCTATAGGACCTATAGGGACCCATAGGTTAGGTCCAGGTCCTCACCTTAGAGCTATGGGTCGGGTCCGGGTCCTAACCTTAGACCCATAGGGACCCATGGCGACCCCTACACACTATTATACACGGTGAGTATATCCCTCTAATTATAATTAGATGTCTCTAATAGTAAAGTAAACGCATATACTGTCTAAGTAGCCCACGATGGATGCTCTAAAAACCTCTCAATCAAAAAGTCAACACCCTCCTGTCGATAAGTATCAGGCTCAATATGCACGGATGTATTCGCCGAAAATACAATATTCTGCGGACACTCCAATGAATACGCCGGCCATTCTGGCCCAGTCACTAAAAGTTATCAGTCAATCAGACTCCTCCACAACTTGCAATTAAAACTTACTGCCTTTGAAATCCGGCACCCCAGTAGCCACAAAGCTAATCCAACGCCTCGACATCTCATCCGCCGACCGAAAATAAGATTCCGGCTCCCCCTCAAACGGATCCTCGCCGAAATACGGAGGCGCGTCGCCGGGAAACCCTTGCCCCTCCACGTTATGGAACACGAACATGGTTTCCTGGAAATGCGTGACGGCGAAATAGTCTGGCACGCCGTGCGCGATGGTGTCGAAGTGATAGCTGTACAGGGGCACGGGTGTATGTTTGACCCATTGCTGCGCCGTGAGGCGTTTGGGGGCTACGAAGACGGCGTCTGTGAAGAGCGTTGCTGCGCGCTTGAATTGTGTGCCGATGGTTGAGTCAAAGGCGGCGGGATGGGATGCGGGGATATCGTGGGCTGGGTCGTCGGGGTACAGCGCTGTGAGATTCGCGTAGGTGGCGTTGTCTATGCCGAAGGGTTCCCAGAAGGCGTCGAATTCCTCGTTGGTGTTGAGGCCGAAGGGAACGAAATCCGTACCCTCGTCGGAGTTGACTCCTATGATGTAGGGAACCTGGACGAAAGCACCATCTTGGAGTTGAGATAGTTGGTCTCGGACGAGGATGTCACCGTCGGGAATGGGGCCGTAGAATATGTCGTAGTTGGATTCTGTATTGCCAGAAGCGTTGACGGCGGCGTTGAAGAGATCTGCTGGAACTTGACGGAGACAATGCAATTGATTGGTAGCATTGGAGCATCCCAGTGCCTGTGTGAGATTTTGATAGACAACCTCAGATACCTCTGCGAAGAGATTAGAAAGAGCAACTTTCACAGGAAACTTGATAAGATGGAATTACCTGGTGTTGGCTCGATAAGAGTGAACCCCATAGGCGATCCTGATTCTGCAATTGCCCCATGGAAGAGTCCATCGTCTCTTCCATTGTATGCCAGTAAGTGAGAACCCACAGATCCTGCACCACTGCACATTTATTCACGTTAGAAAAGCAATCACAATCAGCTTAACTCGCACTTACGCGCTCTCTCCCCAGATAGTAACTCTTGACTTGTCTCCCCCAAAAGTCTCAATATTGTCTTGCAGCCATGATAAAGCCATCCTGATCTTCGTCAGTTATCCCGAAGATTTTAAAGAGACCAGGAATGCTAACCGCTGATCCCTTAATCCAAGGTTCGTAACTCCTTCCTTGAGCGTCTCGTTTGAATACAACCAACCGTACGCAGAAAGCCGATAGTTGATGCTGACACCAATCATGGGTTGATCAATAACAGTCGATTGGTTAACAATAAATGAAAGATTATAACGGGGGTCCAAGGAAGTCCCCTCATAATAGCCACCTCTGAGACCGATTAGCATAATGCAAGCAATCATGGTCAGTTGACTAACCCATAAATCCAAACAGCAACTGGAAGCTTCTGGTTCGGATGCCAGCCTGATGGCGTTACAATATTAAGAGTCAAACAATCCTCGTCGACATAATTGCTCCCGCCAATCTGCGTATCCTCTCCATACCCAATACATGCAAACCCATACTCCGTAGCATTCTTCACTCCAGTCCAGGTGCTATTCAGACTAGCAGGCTGCCTGAGACGCAGGTCTCCGACTGGAGGCTGAGCGAAGGGAACACCGAGGAAGAAGTCTTGCTTGAAGTTGGAGTTGTGGATGCCGGAGTATGAGCCATTGAGGGTGTTTGCGATGGGGTCGGGGCATGTTGGATTGTCGATTGGTAGTGCGTTGCCTAGATTAAGTCCGAGGACAAGCAATTGCAAGCTCGTGTACCTGTGGAACGACATGTTGACCGGCAAGAAGATGCAGCATGCAGTGAGATGTGAGATGCCAGGAGGAAAACAAGAGGTTCAATTGATCAGCAAGACACAAGCGGAGAGATGCCACCGAGCCCACATGTTGGTCGTGACAGCGAAGACGGACATATATGTAGGGACGACAGGGGGAGGTACATGATAGGCCCAAATGCTTGTAACCCTTGGCTTCCTAGTAGATTAGGGGTTTTGTTGGTTGTTTTGTTGGTTGCTTTGTAAACTTTTGGCTGATGCTTCGTACATTGGGATTGGCTCGCTAGAGCCACTCCCTGCTCCCCGCCCCCGCCCCCGCCCCACCTCCGCCTCCCGCACTCTGTACATCAAACAAGAGCGACCCACCAGGTGCGCCATACTCGGGTATATTTCTCATGAGTCCGATGTGGGGCAAACATACAGAAACCTAGCAGTTTTACTTTCTATTTCTAAATGGAGTACTTTGTTTGACGCTTTAGAAAAAAAAAGTACTAGAGAAAACTGTCTTAACTTTATATACTTTCTTTTATTAGAAGTTTTAATCAAAAGTTGCGAGGCTTCTATTAGAAAATACTACGTAGGTAGATACTCATACTATATCTTCGCTAAATCGGACTCATGAGAAATCTACCCGAGTATTATTATGCTTATATCCGCTTGGGCACGGGCTAGGCTGAGTCGGGGGACTAGGAAGTCTCATATGAAATTCTTTTTTACATAAGCAAAAGGAAAACCATGGTCCTCATAAGCCACATCTCCCACGTTTCCCGCCACGTCCCGCTGTAGTCACATGCATCCTTCCGAACCGGAACCACCGAACTGCGGATGCCCGCCAGCTGAGGAAGCATACGTACGGTATCCGCGGAGTAATCTCAGTACCTATGTAAGCTCAGTAAAATTGTATTCAAGGTATAGTAAGGTAAGGGATGGTTGGCACTAGCTACAATATACTGACTGGGTTACTCGGTACTTCTGGATTAGGGATCTGACACCGAGATTAGTCTGGGCCGATGGCGTATCTCCCTTGTTTCCATTGCGTCTCCGCACGTGGGGGACGGCCCGGAGTACAGTAGCTCCGTAGATTGAGTTTACTAACCCCCCCTATCTTCTCCACCCACCCCGCCGTCAATTGATTTCATGGAGAACCCACTTTAAATATAGCTTTCTTATTTTCTCTACCATGATTTCTGTATAACACCCTCATTATTCAGTTCGTGCAGCTGCTCTATCAAACCCTGCTTCTCCAAGTACCTCCGCATCTACCAGGGGCCCAATATAATGTCGTTTTCCACAAAGAAAGTAATACACCATGCTGAGGGCAATAACACCAACAGTAACCACCACGCTATAATTCATCGTCGCAGCCGTGACAGGCGTTGCAGGCGGCCAGGAACTCCAGAAGATGACAAAAATCATATATACGCATGCGAAAGCGTTATTGATAATCCCAAACAATCCCGGAACGCGCCACGGTCCCCATACCAATTGCATCTGCAGCACCTTTTGTCCTTCAAAGCTTTCGGGCGCATCGGCGGCAATGTCCTCGCTGTCTGGCTCGTTGGGCTCTGCTATATGTCCGGTTGTGCGGCGCCAGAGAAGCAAGGCGCTGGGGAGGAAATAGGAGGAGTAGAAGCCTGTTACGGAGAGGGAGACGACGTCGTTGAAAACAATGGGGGAGCCAATGTGGATCAGGGCCAAGAGAGCTGGGATGACTGTCACTACTCCGACGGCGACCATGGGGATAGATGTGCGCGGCTCTAGCTGTGCGGCGCGTCAATAGATGTAATGTGAAGATACACCCAGGTAGAGAAGAGAGCTTACTTTGGATATAAGTTGGTGGAAAGGAACACCCCGATCTCGTGCGAACGACCAGAGCATCCGGGACGACGTGGCCGTGAAGCCGATAGTGCCTGCCCATGCCAAAGCCGCGACCAGTGAAGCCATAACAATAGTACCTGCTTTGGACCCAGTGCTATTGTAGAATATTTGAATGAAAGGGAACCCAGTCGCCGATTTCTACATAGACCCAACTGTTATTTTCTGTATATCGCCTCGGAACAGCTGGCACCTACCAGAACTTCCTTCGCATCGCCAATGACAAATAAGACCGCTATCATCATAGCAAGTCCCAAGGCCCCGTTAAGGACCATCGTTGTGAATATTGCGCGTGGAACGTTCAAGGCAGCATTCTCAATCTCCTCGGACATCTTCTCATATTTAGTAAATGAGGGACGAGTATGATCGAAGCATGCTTACATGTACGGCAGCATCAGCACCTGGTGGAGAGTTAGTAACATGACAATCAAATACCACGTCGGTTGATCAACTTACCAACAAAAGTAGCGACATTTCCGATGAAGCCAACACAATAAGAAAGTCCCTGAGTAGGCCAACCACCTTCATTCAGAGAAGTAGCGAAGACGCTTTCCGCAGATCCATGCGGAGCCGTATAAAGCACCGTAATGAGTACCGAAAAGAAACCCAATATATGGAAGATCAGAATAAACCCTTCAATTTTCGGTAGCCATTTGCTAACAACGGTATTCACGAAAATGCAAACCACGATGCAAGCCCAGGTCAACATAGTAGCCTGGTAAGGCTGTGGGACGTAATTGGGGTATTGGAGAATGAGCATGCCCTGGATTATAGAGCCGGTAAACACACTTCCAACGGCAAGAGTTGCGACCCACGCAATTGTTGTCAACCAACCTATAACCCCGTTAACTTGGCTGTTCTAGTTCTCGGACAGAGCGAGCAAAGGCTTCGAGGCCATCTGCCATGGACGCGACATACCGGTGATATAACTGCAGAACCGCTTCCAGCCTTCAGGAGCTAGCATCGATACCCAGAAATATTGACCACCTGCGATTGGAGCTCTGCATGCGTTTGGATTAGCCACCTGACCCTCTCTCCATATGAGACGACCTTACATTGAGGCCAGTTCCGATATCACTGTGTAGACCGACAAAGTACACAACCAGGCCAAAATGAAGCCATACACGAGGCCCGCTGGTCCTCCACTATTTCAAATCAGTCGGTCCTGTATGCCATTCGATTCGATAGCTCGACGAACTTTTCCAATCCTTCGCTGAACAATCTACAAATGCAATTAGTATAAACCTCACAAACATACGTAACACACAGAGAGATCCTAAACTTACGCCAGTACAGTCTCCCAAGTAATCAAAATCGTGCAACTAAAACCAAACAACGACAAGAAACCAAACCGACGCTATCTCCAATTAGAAATAAGCCAAGTCCCGTAATTCGCTGCAAACAGAAAGAAGCCCACTTACCTTAAGCACCTGCTTTTTCCCCATCCGCGCCAGTTTCTCCACATCGCTATTACGGGAATGCGTTCCGCTGCGCACATCCTCGTAGGGCGCGCCATTCAGCGTATGCGCAACGCTCATATCCCTAAGCTCGATGCCTCTTTTATCCATGATTCGCGCGCGTTGTCTTCTCAAAGAAACAATAAAAGAAGAAGAGAAAATGCCTTCAAGGCGGGAAAATAAGAATTTGGGGTTTCAAATAATCAACAGCATACAGTAAGAAATGAAAGAGAACATCTACAGTATACCATGCATGGGGAATAAGCAAGCTCCATGGGTGTGTCGGAGGAGTAAACGCCGGCATTAAGCGAAGCGAAGCTGCAGTGTTACACAGACAGGATCCTTCGCGAGGTGGTCAGATTGCCAATGTGTCATGCAGAGAAATGACTGATCTCTTCCTGAAACGTGACCCTGCAGTCCAATATTACGACTCTGACAGACTGACAGCCATTCCAGCCCTTGTACAGTACAGTAAGATATATATCGAGGGTAAGCAAGATTGAAAAAAAGAAAAACTTGAATCGGATAACCCCGCGTAATACTCCGTAGTCGCTGCTCTAATCACATCCACTAATATAGGATCCTTTTACCTCCCATGTGGCCGAGTCAAGCCATGTTCAGCCCATATAATGTCGTGCGCGCTGCGTGACAGAAGTGTGGGTTGGTAGGAAAGTGACTTTTACGGAGAATGATATACGCTAGCGCGTGATCTACAGAATCTACAGTAGATCGTTCTGGATTCTATAGACTTGTACGCCTGGTTGAACTCTTGGTATCAAGAGCTGGGATCGTAGTTTAGTTCTCGTCTATGATCTTATATATGACATTTCGTCTACTGGTCATTGCAAGAATGATACAAAGTACCCTGGCTATTCTATGTTCACCTGTAACCCCCCTTTTGCTAGATTTCAATGGTTTCGAAGGCTGATGGGGAATCAGAAGGTGGAGTGTAGTAATATGGTACGATAGGAGGCTGGATAATGAGGTGCAAGATCGAGAGTACAGCAAGAGTAGGAGACTATATTAGGACTGGGAGTAAGGGGTTGATAGAGCTGGTGATATATTGAGAACACCGTCTGTTTCATTCATAATTACTATATTTTCAAACAAGCAAGACCTTCCATTCATGCTTCAGCGATTTCGTATCACTGTGATCTTGGTCGTCGCCCGAATGCGGCCTTCATCACTAGTCTTCCTGCCGTCTTCAGGCCGTCCTGGTATTGTCTGTATGGTAATCGAATTAGATATGGGCTCGGGCCGCATCGCTGTGTCTGTATTTGTAAGGTGCATATTATCAATTTCTCTCAGCTCCAGATCCGTATCCTCTTGGCCGCTCCGAGCAGAACCGCTAGTACCGCCGGCGGCACCTGCTGATGGCTTGTGTGCGTCCCGATGTGATTTGTCGCTGTTGCTTGATATGTTGTAGGGGGCAGTGCTCATCTGGCGCCGTCTCTCTTGGTCATCTATACGAATCATGCCAGATTCGAGCCCGAACATGAAGTTCTTGACGAACGGCACGCAACCCGTGATGACACTAAGGTTTTGCACGATTACTGTTAAAAGGTCATAATGCCAGCCATCAAATGTCTTGTCAGAAGACCCAGAATAGCGGTGCAAGAAGACAAGTTGAGCAATGACAGCACCCACAATGCTGGATCTGTAAGTCAATCTTCTTTTGATAAGTAGATAACACAGCTAGCTTACCTGATCCTGATAGCAAAACATGCAATGATTGTCCATCTGGATTTGCGACTAATGTGAACATCCCAGAGTACGGATATAGAAAGTGCAATAATCAGAAATTCAGTCAAAATATTCACAACTCCGAAAAAGGTCCAGAAGGCAGTCTGAAATAATCAGCTACATTTGAGCCAGCGGAGGTTCACATCGTACCTGATCAAAACACTTTGGGTCCAATATCTTCCACGACCCTGGAACTCCACATTGGAAGGCGCTAGCGAAAAAGCTTGTGATTGACCAAGCAGCTATAAGAATCATAGTACCCAGAGCACCTATCTGATACGGACGAACTGGCGTAATTTGTCGCAAAAGGAGGAGGACGGAGATTTTGGAAAGAGCCAAGTTGATTATGAAGAGCAACTCAACCGAGTACCCTGCCTATTCTTCTTGTTAGCCAACACTTCTTATTTGTCTAGGATTTCTGAAGTAAGAATGAAGTCAACTAACCTTCTGATATACCTGAATGCTGGCCTGGGACAAAGTATTCTGGTGTTGTCCAATGCCATGCCCAACTTGAACTGCTACTGCAATGGTCTGAGCGATACTGAATACCTAACATCAATGAGTGTCAATAGGATAGCATAAGGAGTGACCATACCACGGCGAGAGAAATAACAAAGTCGTCGTTGTTTAGTTCCCGAGAGACGACTAGCTTCATGCCGATCCGAGTGAGGCCAGTCAGGACTGTAGAAACCATCATGACCCAGTTTATTATTCCTACGACGGGACTGAAGTCATTAGACGTAACCTTGCCTCTAGCACCAAGGATAGAAGCCATTATCGCTATACAGCCAGATTTCGGCCGAAGCGAATAAAGTTGTGCGGATCGGGAGGGGCTTTGACGACGTCGAGAAAGTAGTGGGCTTATCTACTTCAACTAGCAGAACAAGCAAAATGCGGGAACGTGTTGACGAGAACGTATGCAAGTTGTGGTGCATCGTACTGTAAACCACTCATCACAGAGCATACGCCACGTTGGACGACCAACACCATCTTCTCGCTGCGTATATGTAAGCTCCAGTGTGAATAATAGCGGCGGATATACTCCATGCATTGGTAAGGTAGGGGTCCTGGCTTGGCTCCGGGCTGAGCACAAGGGTCCTTGTGCTTGGCAATGCCATTGGGCTGGTGATCTGTACCATACTTAGATCGACTCTACGGAGTATCTGTTGGTAACATGGTATTGCGCCGCATCCGAGAATCCTGCATATTTTCGGCTTACTACTCCATAAATACTGCACTGCGCCTCATTCGATGTTCTTGATGCACCAGTGGGTGCCAGAATTCCGTGCGCACCCCTAATTTTCTAGCGAAAATACACCGAAAACCAGCTACTTCAAGGCTTAATAATATGATAAATTTATACTACAAGTATATATAAAGTTAAATATGATTATTCTTCTCGGCTAATAGATTAAGTTTCATATAGAATATTTTATTTGAATCCTTAATCTAAGAAAGTTATATAGATATCAAAATTTTACTAGTATATTTTACTAGGAAAATTACTTATTTTATATGCAGCAATAATCAAAAGCTTTAACGCATTTATAATTAATTATAAATAGTATTTATACTACTTGAGACACTCACTATCAGTTTTAAGTTTATTTATTAGAACGAAAGCATTTTATATTATTGCAAAGTGGCTGAATTTGGTGTATTTTCGCTAAAAATAAGGGGTGCGTACGGAATTCTGTCACCCACTGGTGATGCAAGCATAATCTTCGGGAATGTGGTTGCATGAGACGTCGCCGCGTCGGTGAAATCGAGTATACTTCAAAGTATCTCCCAGCAGATGCTGACAAGAGTATGGGATCAATTTTTACTTTTTCGCTGACCATGGTTCTATATCAACTGCGAGGCAGCCTCCCGGAGAAAGTGAGGGTGCAGGAACTACGGCTCCTGCAATCCGGCAAGTAACATGTACATAGCCGCGGATTCGCCAACTTGCAGTACATGGTAAGATTACCAACAAGTTGGTTGCAAATTTGTTTCTTCTAAGGCCGGCGCAGTGAGCGTACAGTAGCATTATGGGAGTGTATTGGAGGTATGCGAACTAGTGGAGCACTAGTATAGAGCTAATAGACGTACCTTAGGTAGGTTTGGGTGCAATTCATTCTATTGCTATCGGGTTAAAGCAGGAAGGTAAGAACCAAATCACAGAATGGAGTATATGCGATGACCCATATTATGCTCAGCAATCAGTGCAAGAGGAGGTCTAGTTTGACCCGATTGGGCTTAGGGCCCGTTATGTACTGCGGCTTCCAACAGAATGCCTTATCAACTCTGTGCGATAGAAGGCATCTCGACCCGCTTTTTAAAATAGATCCAACATTTTTCTTTGAGAAATTAGATTAAATACCAACACCGTGTACTTAGAATGAAACATTCATAAAATTGTTGGAAAGTTTCCAGACCTTTCATTGTACTTCCGTACTTCCGTACTTCTTCGAGACAATACTGTTGACTATGAATGCCAGCATTCTTCGGGCCCCCACACACACTGTGTCTCTGTCGCCAGATAGCGCTGAGAAATTACCTTATCCCCCAGATTTGCTTCCAGGAGCACGAGATGTCAATAGCCCTTATGGTACGATACGAGTCTACGAATGGGGACCAGAAAGTGGTAGAAAGGTCCTCTTCATTCACGGTCTTAGCACCCCTGCTCCGGCACTGGAAGTTGTTGCCGATACCCTTGCCCAGCGAGGCTGCCGCGTGATGATCTTAGGTAGGTGTATTCCATTGCTACAGACTACTCCGATGAGAGTCTATAAATGTCGAAATCATTCGCTTACATATGAAACAGATCTTTGGGGTCGAGGATATTCGGATTCTCCATCAGATCTCAAGTACGATTTGCGTCTTTACTCAACACAACTTCTGCTTGCCATCTCAACTTCTCCAATTTCGTGGACTGGCAACACTTCGGGGGGCTTCTCTTTAGCTGGCTATTCGATGGGAGGGGGTATAGTTGTTTCCTTTGCGGGATATTTCCCTCAATTGGTTAATTCCATCGTTCTTATGGCCCCCGGAGGACTTTACAAATCTCTACCCCCCGAGTACCATGCTTGGCCTATACGGTACCCTTGGCTTTTTCCACCCACCTACATCAAATGGGCCATGAGAAAGCTTCTCAACGAATGCGCCACGCCAGTATCTCAAGATCATGCTCATATCACTGCCTCCCACCTCGCTAGCGGACACGAAGAGTCAACTACAAAACTTCCAGAAGTGAGCACCACGCCGCTAGAGCCCCCATTAGATGTCCCTGGAATCGTCAACTGGGAAATCGACCACAACGATGGTTTCATCTACAGCGTGACTAGTTCGATACGATCTGCACCAATCGAGAACCAGCATTCAGCTTGGCGTTTTCTGAGGTCGGTGATTGAAGGAAATGGAGACTCGAAGAGTATCTCAGGTTTGCCAAACAGGCTTTACGGTACCAAGATTCTGCTACTTGTTGGCGACAAAGATAGTATTATCCCCAAAGACCAGCTTTGCAGGAATGCTCAAGACACCTTGGGTGCAGACAACTTGAAGATCGTTGGGTTTGATGCAGGCCATGGTTTCCCAATTACGCAGGGTGTGAAAGTAGCCGAGTCGATGTGCACGTTCTGGGAGCTGTGAATGATTAGATTTAGACACCGGCGTATCGCAGGCTCTGTTTCAGCTTAGACTATTTATCAATCTTAGATCTCATTTGTATGCAGACGCGCGAGTCGCGTATTACGACTCCTATCCATGACTTGCATAGATACAATTTTAACCCCATAGCTCGCGTATGTGCGAGTGCTCCTGTAAACTCATCCTCCCCTGAGCAAAGATCCAATTTATCAGCTGAATCATTCAAGTGCAAAGTACTCTTTACCCGCGGGGTGGGCAACTACTTTTACTACTATCAGTATGCAGGGACACGGCACAGAGAACTACCACCATAGAACTTTGGGTGGTTTTAGCTACTACTTTGTGGTTTATTTTAAGTAAAGTTTCAATGTTCGAAGAGAGGCGAAGTTACTCACAACTCAAACTAAGTGAAGTCAAGGTATTATATATTCCACTGGTACTTGTAGCACAGATGCGTCATAATACGACTCGCTATTTTTAATAACACATGCAAACAATCCAAGAACTCCCCCCCCGCCAACTACCCTATATTCACCAATAAACAGTTTCATACCCGCATATACCCAAATAGCACATTCCCTTTCCAATACAAAACAACGAGCTTCCTACGGCTCACTCGTCCACCGTAAGACGCTAAACTTCGGAGTCATATTAACAC
Organism: Lachnellula occidentalis; assembly: GCA_007821535.1. Taxonomy (NCBI): domain Eukaryota; kingdom Fungi; phylum Ascomycota; class Leotiomycetes; order Helotiales; family Lachnaceae; genus Lachnellula; species Lachnellula occidentalis. Next base: position 53,620 of record QGMI01000104.1, on the reverse strand, counting down.
TGACTCTAAATAGTGTAGTCCGTATCCCTGACTCTAAAAGATTAAGAAAAAAAGAAATTCGAAAACGAACAACTCGCCAAGTCCGTAACCTTCAAGAGCTCTGACTATAAACTTATTAAAAAAAGCATCGAATACGAAATCAGTTCGTCTGGTTTCCTCTAAGATGGCGGCCGCACTGCGGGCGTTAGAGTTTTTGTTCCCTCTTCTGATTAATTTCCATCTGTCTCTTTTTGGTTTTGCCTTTTGCAGCCGAATCAAGTGCCGTATAGACACTATCGTTGTGCTCTCCGATATTCAACGATCAATGGGTCATCCTTTAAATCGGCTGTCTCTGAAACATAAACACTATCACGTATTTCACCAATGTTCAACAACAGATCAGGCTTAAAGTCTGATTCCATAAATCCTATTTAATTGCAAACAAAGACAACTCACTCACTCGTATAACAGCCTAGCAATACCGCCGCTGCCAGGACGATCATCTCGCCGACGATTATAGCGCTTAGAGTATTTCATCGAATAGTAATGTAAATGTGTACATTCTATAAATTCGTCAATCACGTCTCCAAGCATAAACTTTCCAGTGCTTACATCTCTAGCACATCTCTCCGGAAAGTAAAATCCCGAGTCCTTTTGCTTTTTACCTCACCTCACCCCTTGTAACGGCATATGTTCTATAAACCCTCCTGCTTCATATAAGTGAATCTTTTGATATATTGCACCATCGCAATTCACAGCTATCCCTAAACCCTTCAACCCCGAATCAAACTTGACTCAATCACATCAATCTCACCCCCCCCCCCCCCGCCAAAAACACAACACTCTCTTTCTTTCTTTCTTCCCTTCCTTCCTCCCTCCTCCTCAAAAACACTACATCCCAACCTATCCCCCAATCCATCATCGAAACCATCTCAGCTCCTTACTCCCTCCCTATCACCGCCTCAAAGTCTTCTTTTTGAATCAGCCTAGAAGTCATAATCCCATCGCACTTATTCTCACCACGCTAATCTTAGCGAGCCCCTTTTATTAGCACACACAGTAAACGCAAGTATCAGGCTATATACTTCTAAACAAGCGCTATATTTCAAAACCTCTCCTTCCAATGCGCCGCTGCGCCCACAGCCAGGAAATCAATTTATAATATCCGTCCCACGCCACGTCATCTAGTATATAATAAATCGGTTCATGCTACTTTCACACAGGTGATCAGATCAGATGTCCGTCTCATTTGATTCGATTTACCAGGACTGCCTGCCAGGCATAATTCCACAATTCCCTCCCGCTTGCTCACGTTTGCAGAATCATGAGTATAGTATACACTTATTCATTATACCTATGCTTCAGCTGCTATTACAATACCCCTTCGCCCCCCCTCCCCATCCGAGTTTATCTACATAACACTACACAATCCCCACACCCATCCCAAAACATAAAACTCCAACCACCACTCCCACCCACAACCTCGAAACCCTCACACCCCCACCCGCTTTCGAATTCGCCGTCGCCGTCGTGGGCGTTGCTGAGGACGACGGAGAAACAGACGTAGCTTTCGGCCGCGAACTCGTAATGGAAAGCACAACCGAATACCCTGATTCTGACGACGAGGTCTTCGATGTGTAATTCCCCACCCTCTCAGACCCTACACTCGACGATCCCGTTGGCTGCACAAACACAGCCTGAGCCTGCGTCTGCGTTTGCCTCTGCGTCCGCGACACCGTAACATTCACACCAGAACCCGATCCAGAGCCAGACGCCGTCAGCGTCCCCGGATCAACCGTCGCAGTACTAACCGCCCTCCCCGCCCCATCTGTATACGTCTGCGTAAACCCCACATCGGGCAGTCTCCACGTCGTCGCGATCCTGCCCGCCACCGTCTCCTGCGCATTATCCGTCTTATTATCAGTATCTGACACTGTATCTGCAGGATTGGCACACGATGCATCCAACGGCAAAAACTCAGCCGGTTGCAAATTATCCATCAGACACAGCGTCCAGAAATGCTGGTCCGCGCCGCTGGTGATGTTGCAGTAGGTGTAGCAGCCAGTGGTAAAAACGTTGGTGGGGCCGCAGCAGGTGGTGAGAGCGGTGGTTATGGGGGCGCTGGCGTTGCTGATTATGCAGGCGTTTGTGAAGGTGCTGTTTGCTAGGGATGAGGTTGGGGGACAGGACATTTTTTTGTTTGGGGCGGGGTAGGGGTGGGTGCGGGGTGGTACAGTAGAAGACCTCGAATTGTAAATTTTTTCTGGGGGATTTGATTTGATTTGGTGAGGGGATTTTATTGAGAATGTTTATTGGGTTTCATTTAAGAAGGAGGAGAGATATAGCATATAAATAAGAAATATAATGAGTGTATATTGTTGGTATTGAGGCTTTGATGAGGGCGAGGTTCCAACTTAAGCGCTGCGCTTTGAAACACCAACACGGAAGGATCGCGGTCGCATATATTTTTAGACCCCATCCCCTCCGAGCGCTTACAGACTCGGCAGACAGTTTGAAAAGAAGGCATATAGAAGAAGCGCAGCGGTTCATACCTGGCAAAATCACGGGTTCGGCAATTCTACGCTCCTGGTTGACTGAACGCAGCTCAAAACAAAACGGGTGGTAATCAAACAGTACAATTAAAACCATAATCAACTTGTTGCTCTAGAAAGTCTGAGAGGACGACTTCTGCTCAACTTTGAGAAGAGGCTCTAGAAGTGGAAGTATCTCACTTGAGGAATAGATTTGAAGGAGGAATATTCACAAATGGCAGGAAAAGTAGGCGGGGTAAATTGACGTTTCATTATCGCTCTTGCAGCATGCAGTAGCAGTAGCAAATACCGCATGAAAAAGAATCGTGGTCTACAGAACCGGGTATTGTAAAAGGAAAAGCCCATCACCATTATTCATCACCACCGCGTCTCCTCCCCCACACTCTTCTTCCTCAGCCCATCTCCCATTCCTTGCAACCGCACAACACAACACAGGGTGTGGTTTATTCCTGACATGTGGTTCGGTGAACGGAAGCGATAGATGGGCGCGCTAGACATGGCTCGTGCCTCTGCGTCTGCGGCCCCCGCCACGACCGCAAGTGACACAAGAGATGATGATGTCGAAAAAGGCGGCAATGCCTCCCACGATTGCTTGTAGGATGGAGGCGATGCCGTTAACGATGGCCATGAGGCAGGCGCCGATGGTCTGGCAGAGAGATTGGATCTATTGTGCATGTTAGTGAACTGCACAGGGGAATGGGGGAGGTAAGGTTGAGCATACGCATGATACGACGGCTCCCATTGTGAAGGTTTTGCGCGGTGCGACTTGGTTCCAATTGTTTGTTGTCTGGTAGAAGCTTGATGCTTTGATGAAGTTTGTGTTTGTTTGGTTGTAGTAGAAATTGGGATTGATGTTGATGTTGATGTTGGATGAGGAACAAACGGAGAAACAGAAAAGCAGAGATCGAAGGAAGGTTGCTATATATTCTTTTCACGCTCTCCTTCCTCGTACAAAACCACTCTGCAAAGGTGCGTCATCAGAATTTGAGATTGCATGCTACCCATGGTCAAACAACAACAACATTCCGTGTCTAGCATCAGGTGTGTTGTGGTATGACGTCGCCACCGTGCGTTTTCGACCCAAAGCAGCAGAGCGTACCCGACTGAGGATTCAGTAGTGTAGCACCAAATCAAGGAAGAGCTGAGTTGGAATCCTTTCAAGTAACGGATTTGCAATTTAAAAGGCCGCTAGTCTAGTAAAGGACATCACCAGCCACACTTAGTGCGCCACAGTGGCTGGTGATGTCAGAAAAAGGACGTGCAAACATCGTGAGAGATCGAATCGCGATCGTGTTTCTCGTATTTGGGCCTAGACTCTTCTACCGGAGGCGGAGGGCTATCTGCCGGAGATGAAGGCGGAACATACAGGTAATAACAGAAAAACCAGATATCGAGACGTCTGATTAGACTCACTTGGGCCACGAGCCTTATTGAGGTGGAGTGAAATGAGGAAACTGATGTTGGAGAGAATCCCGGACAAGGCTGAGGGCTCAATGAACTAATTTAGCGCGCACCATGTGACATATGCAAGGCTACGAGTATCGAGCTTGGAATTTTTCCATACCGTCAACACCCTCATCTATTTCCTCCCCAATTCAAAAATCGATCATGGATCGCACACCCATAAAGGTTCCCGGCAAAAGAAAACCAAAAGCTAACAGAGCTGGAAAAGATGCCAAGAGTACAAGTGTCAAGGTTACTTACCTCACCATTTTTGCAAGACGTGGATGACTGGCTAATCTGGTCGACAGGGCAAACCTCGAGGTCGACCCCTGAAGTTGATTCCCTCCAGCAAGAGAGCAGATATCACAGCACCAAGAACTTCCGTCACAAATCCTACAAAGAAAAGATCACTCAAGAACATCAAATCAAAATTCAAGATGTCTCTACTCGAGAAGCTACCAACCGAGTTGCTGGAGAAGGTTTATCTCTATGCAATGAGCATTGATCTCCCCAGATCTAGTCCTATTATTGCTGGTAAATTGAGCCGCGAGCGCATTTATATTGAAACCATTATTGCCGCGTTCGATCCGACCTGGGACTCCGCCTGCCACTCAGACAAATCGAGCTTTGACCCGGAGCCTTCCAATGCTCCTATCCAGGTAAGTTGATTAAATCATCAAATAGATAGTAGCTAAGCTGATTCTGCCAGACTGCAATATTACGTTGTCGATGGGCATCTCTTGATGTCATACTCAAGGCAAAGACGACGTGGGTTCAGCAATATGCTAGGGATCGTGACTTCCAACCCCTATGTATGTTGAAATTCCATTCATTGCCAAATATGCTCTAATCAACACTTTCTAGGGTTTATAACAGAGCATATCAACGATATCAAATCTGAGCCGATGGTTAAAATGACTGCCGAAGAGTACTTGAACGCCAATTTTGCCAGATTCTCGAATTTCCATGCTCAAGACGTGCTTCATACTTCATTCTCGGTAAGTAAACCGTGGAGGGAATTGCTTCAAAGTCAACTCTTGGAAGCCTGAATCCTGTTTCTGGGACTCTTTCCCGAGATATTTCACTCCTTTCTGATCTTGTTTCTGTTGTACTTCCCATGCTGACTCTTTGTTCCCATGTAGTCAGCCACGCATCGTGATGTTGAAAAAGGCGCGGAGATACCAGAGAGCCTGCTTCTCGGTCCTTGGTCAGAGGAAATGGTGAAGCATCTTTTCTGGATCGTCATATCTGGCGCAATGGTCGACTTTCATCGATCTACAAGTGGTGAAGTAAGTTCGCAAGCGAATACATTCAGTATCCCGCTAACTTGCTTATAGGTTGCCACAATTGGGCTACGAAATGCTATTTCCGCAGGAGACACACGTGTTATACATCTCCTCCTTTGGGCCGGCCTCCAGAATACTATTGATAATCATACAATCATCTATGCGTTGCGACATGCGGGGGGTAATAAAATACAAGTTGTTAACCACATATTAATGCATGCTTCGATGCTGTTTATGGATACAACGAAATTAAATCCTTACGCAGTGTCGCAGGAGATAGAAGATATCAAGGATGAAGCACGAAAGGAAAAGGATCAAGAGAAACTCGATCTCATGGACGCTGTCACGGAATCAATCTGGTACGGATGGTTTGACCCTAAGTGGATGGCAATCATGCCTTCTAGCAGCGAATTAAGATATAATAGCAGATTTTAGGCCCCAAGTCTACCTATAGTCAGAGTAGAATCTAATAAGATATCGGCTTGAAATGCATCCTAAATGTTCCTCTGGACTAGGTGGTTTTGTGCCCGCTCAGGTGTCTTTCTACTCCATTTCTCGCGCCAAAATCTATAATCTCCGCTACATGTGATAGTGTGTTCATAAAACTATCTGTAATGCACGACTAATATAATAGCTTAAACTTCCAATTTAAGAAGAGTTCTTGAATCGCTGAATTCAAGCACACCGGTCATGTGACCGTCGAATTCGAAGTCCAAGCTTCTCCAAGAAAAACATCTCAACAGCTTCAGCCTCATGACGACTTGAATGAGAGCGTCCTACGAGTAGCATTAGATAGCAATAGCTCTCTAGCTGCTATGCGGTCTGTCACTTGCGCACCGGCGCCATCCTCAACTCTCCTCAAATTCCTCCAGGCGCAATCCGAAGCCGTCTGCTTCTTCTCTCCCAACTCTCGACCCGGCTCGATACTCGACCACGCTACGATTGGAGGTTCCGATTTCCAACCTTGGCCCCGGATATGCAAGACTTCAAAGATATCCGCCAGGTGTATTTCGACAACGGTGCCGCGTCCTGCAACTGTTGAGGCAGGGTTTTTAAATCTAGATTTTCTGTGGCCTCGTTCAAGTCCTTCGACTTTACACATACAATCCGCCCAATGCCGGACAGCATCTAGAAACAGAGGTCTGAATGATAGAAGGGTGTTATCAGCACATCGTAAATCTTCAACCGGACCGAGGAGCTGGCTTCAAAAGCTATGGGGCTCGAAATCTTCAAAAGGAGGGAGACCTCTGCGACCAGACGATCTACCCACGTCGTTACGGGAACGAGATGGAGGAGATACCTCAGTATTTAGTCTTGGAAGGGCAGTGTCTGCCAAAGCTGCAGCGCAGCCCAAGTTGCGCTGTACGGAGCTTGATGAGAGCGGAAATGTGGTTTTGACAAATGGGGAGTTTAAGAAGAGCGAGCTGATTGCAAAAGTAATTGCTTCAAAATACCTTGGTTTGGAAGTAGTGACTAATGGACATATATAGTATGGACTTCTTCCTCGAGATCTACGCAAAATCGACTCAACTCTCCTTCCGCATATCCTCGTTCGCCCCTCTGCAATCCTCATCAACCTACTCCACCTCCGCGCCCTGATAAAATACAACCGCGTACTCGTCTTCGACGCCTATGGAACCACAGACTCATACAACCAATCCGCTTTCATCTACGACCTTGAAGACAAGCTCCGGCAGAAGCAGAACTCGGCCGCAGCTGGAGGTTTACCCTATGAATTCCGAGCACTAGAAGCAGTGCTCGTGTCAGTAATAACGAGTTTAGAGACCGAATTCGAAGGCGTGAGAGAGCCAGTTGTTCGAGTATTGGGGGAGCTCGAAGAGGATATCGATAGAGACAAGCTGCGACATCTCCTCATCTACTCCAAAAAGCTCGGCACCTTTGAGCAAAAAGCAAAGCTAGTCCGAGACGCCATTGACGAGCTACTTGAAGCAGACGATGATCTAGCATCCATGTACCTGACCGAAAAGTCCCACGATTTAGTTCGTGGGGAAGACGACCACACCGAAGTCGAGATGCTGTTGGAATCATATCACAAACTCTGCGACGAAATCGTTCAAGAGTCCGGGAATCTAGTCTCCAGTATCCGTAACACAGAAGAGATGTAAGACAAACACACTTGACCTAGCCCAGAAAACCAACTAATCACAAAAAACAGAGTAAAAGCCATCCTCGACGCCAACCGCAACTCCCTCATGCTCCTCGACCTAAAATTCTCCATCGGCACGCTCGGAATCGGCTCCGGCGCCTTCATCGCCGCGCTCTACGGCATGAACCTGCGAAACTTCCTCGAAGAATCCACCGTGGGCTTCTGGGGCGTCACAGGCTGGAGCATCATCTTCGCCGGCGTAGTCTGCACCTACGGGCTCACGAAACTGCGCAAGGTGCAGCGGGTCAGTATGTGGGGCGAAGCGGGGCGCAAGGGCCGCAACTGGCGGGTCGCGGAGGAGGATCTGGGAGTGGGGCGCAGGGAGCGTAATGAGAGGCAGAGGAGACTGAAGGAGGAGCGCCTGGGGGCGTTGGAGGAGAGGAGGCAGAAGCAGCATGAGACGGGCGTTGTTGCTGCTTCGGTTGCGCATAGGGAGAATGCTGCTGCGGCGGCGAGGGCGAAGCGTTGATTGTGCGTGTATATATAGTATGGAATACCTGGGTTGGGCGTTTCGGCTGTATGAATGAGACTATGGGTGGGTATATGGGTGTTTGGGCGTTTTGGTAGATCTAGACATGGATATTCTACACCCTTCTCTCTCGCATGCCATATATTGTTATTTCATCTAGTTCTTAGTAATTCTCCTAGCTGCAGGTCTCAGATTTGGCACATTTAAGAACAATTACAATATCATAGATCGAAAAAAGCCATATGTAACTACTAGTATTAACTTTTAACGTCCCACGCCACCAGGCAAAGTATCAACAGCTGCCGCTTTTTCCTAGACAGATAAACCTATCTTGCGGCTATAACTTTCAAAATATAAAAGGAGGCCCTACCTACCTATCAAGTTCACCTGCCCACGAGACCATTTGCATTATCTGGCATCACACCTCCACCGTCACTGCTTTTCATATACAGTATACTATAATCACTTCCTTTCAATCCACTCAGCCCTTATAGCTCTACCCTCAGCCCATACACACCATCCCCATCCTTAACCCCCCCCACAAATCCCCAAGCCGCGGACCAATAATCCCAATCCCAAACCCACTTTCGCCGCAGAGCTCAGTCATGCAACGCTAACCATCACTCAGAGACAGTTCCGCAAACCGCCCCGTAAACCCAGCTCCACGTTCTCGCAGCACTCGAAAACATCTCTCGCTCCGTTCCAGTCTCAAGGCTAGGTAGTTTCAGAACCCCCATATCACCCGAGCACCGAACATGCCTCAAATCATAAACTGGCTTCAGGCAGCTAGCTGTTGTTGCAAAAACTGTACATGACATGGCGATATTACATACCTGAATAGGTGGCGCGAATGGATGGGTATAGCTCGTGGGCTATGGCCTTCAGCGACTAGAAGTTTAGCAAGAGGCGGGAGATCGATATAAGCGGTGGTGGATAGTAAGTCAAGACACAGATTCGCGTGTTGCTTTTGAGTATGCATAGTAGGGCCCCGTTTGAGGTGCGGGGTTGCCAGAGTATTATCGCTGTCTTTGCTCAATCTGTTATCGTCCACTGGGACGTGTCTGATTCGAAAAATCAGGCTGACATATCCTGCGATATTTGACTAGGCACGGGAATGTATCATGCTAAGCAATATGCCGTAGGGGGGGATTCGAAGCAGTTCGTGGGGAACAATGGTGATGGACTTGTCCATTTGCTAAGCAGAGTGTTGTGATAATGCCCTCACTACCATTATGTAACTATAGAAGTGATAATGAAAGCCAAATGTTTTCAATACTCGTATCTCTGTGGCACTTTTCCTCGAGGGAACTATGATGAGCAATGCAAAGGAACAGAAAGGCGGAGCCGTCATTGGAAAAAGTGAAGATAAAATTCTACAGTAGAGGGATGAGACTGGGGCATCACTTCACGACTAGCAAGTTTTACCCTCTCACCTTCCTCCAAACCACTCCCTTGCACTTGCACAAGCTTTTGAACTCAAAAATTACTTATTTCGCATCATGGTATCTAACATCATCAATAATATACAAGCCGTATCACTCACATATTTTTCAGAATCCTCTTGATACCAGCCGCTCGCCCCCAGGGCCACACCCCATATCCAACCTCCACAATCGCCCTCACAAACTCAAATCCCTTCGCCGTATCCGGAATCGGATATCTAATCTGCGCAGGAATAGCTGTGTGAATACCCGCCCACCCCCAGCGATCCTCGCAAACAGCCTTGATATTACACAGGCCCCTAAGTCCTTCTTCGCCAGCAAAACGACCGTATCCACTGCCGCCTACACCCCCAAATGGTAATTGGACTGCATAGAAAGCGGCAAAGTCGTTCACGGCTACCATTCCTGTTTTCAAATTCCGAATGACGGCTCGCATGTGGTAATCGTTAGCCCCAAAAACCGACGCACCAAGACCAAAATCCGGCGCATTAGCTATCCCACAAGCGTCCTCCGGATTCTTGGCCCGCATAAGGACGCAGATGGGTCCAAAGCATTCCTCGTTCGCGATGGCCATTTCTGGCGTAACGTCGGCGAGGAGGGTGGGTTGGAAATAATGGCCTGAGTGGTAAACTGGGTGATGGAATCTTGATCCACCGACAAGAAGACGTGCTCCGTCTCTGACGGCGTCTTGGATGAGCTTTTCGAGTCTATCGAAGGATATGTCCGAAATCATAGCTCCCATGTCGACCTGTGCGTCTTTGGGCGCGTCGAGTGATGACCCTACGCGAATAGCTCGAATCCGTGGCTCTAGCGCGAGGACAAGTTTATCGTAAACTTTGGGGCAAGCGACTATACGCTCAATGCCAATACAGTTCTGACCAGCTGCTTGAAAAGTCCCACGTAGAAGGATCTCAATTATTCGTGGAAGATCATTCACAGCCGTATCAAGAATAATTGCAGCATCTTTTCCGCCCAGCTCTGCAACCACAGGGGTAAGAGATTTAGCGGCTGATGCGGCAACGAATTTGGCAACAGGTCGGCTTCCAATGAAAGTAACATGAGAAATGGACGGGTGAGATGTAAGGTGGTTGGCAGTTTGGGGCCAGGTTACGAGGGTCTGGACAAGGTGGGCATCGTGGCCACATATATGGAGAGCCCCTTTGACAATGAGAGTGAAATAGTTGACGCTCCATGCCGTATTCTCCGAGGCCTTGACCACAATAGCATTGCCGGAAAAGATGGCAGAAATCATAGGACCGATCAGGTTATGAAATGGGTAATTCCATGAGACCAATGCAGCAACAACTCCGAGCGGATCATACTGCACAGTATTCTTCTTATATGCCATCAACAGGTTCGTGGGTCTCCTCGAGGGCCGTAAAGCTTTCTCTCCGTGCTGAATTGTCCATTGCAGCTTCTCGACGGTAACCAGAATCTCTCCCAGCGTAGCATCAATCATAGTCTTCCCCGAATCTAGACAAGCAACTCGGCAAATATCCTCCTGATTCTCTATGATAAAAGCCAGTATGCACCTCAACACCTGCCGTCTCTGGGAAAACTTTGTTGCTGCCCACTTATCTTGTGCCGTCTGTGCCTTCTCAATTGCGCGGTCGATTCCCTCTGGTGTAGAGGGATTCACAAAGCCGAGGAATTCGCCAGTCGCAGGGGCATAGCATTGGATAGCTGTTGTGCCCGCGGCTTTGATTGATGGCCTCTCGAGTATATTCGAATCCGCTGGCGGGGCAGGGACTGCAACCGTGTATTTTATGACGGGCTCGCTGTAATACCATTCCTTGAACCAGACGGCAGACCATATTACAATCGTTACGAACACTGTCGCGCCTATGGCAGAGCCGTAGAGAAGCCTTTCGCTGCGATGAATTAGCAAAGAGGAGGGTTGAGGAGCCAGTGAGCACTCACATTTCACCCTCTTCCCACCCAGCAAACAGACTGTTCTCATCAGTCCGCATTTCTGCCATTGCGGCCTTCTAAACGCGCTTTCGTAGCCTGATCGCCTCCACGGAGTATCTCGTGTCGAGTTGGTCAATGTATGTACCACGGATTGACAACTCCTGATTGATATCGCAGAAAATCAGATTCAGGAATTCATGGCATCGAGACCCAGAAGATAGACAGAATAGTCAAAGAAGTGGTAAAATGAAAGAGCTTGCGACCCGACGAAAAGAAATGGGGGCTCGACATTGACAATTTGAAATTCTGGGGAAGTAACATCCCTGCTAGTCTTTCACTAGCGCACCCGAGCAATTCAGGCTCAATAGCCTTGCGGTCCGTGACCGCCGATTAGTGCATGTCAAAAGGGGAGTTAGTGTTACTATTTGGTATGTCAATAATTTGTCACTTTTTCTCTATATGTAGGTATATCATGAGATCTGATCAACGCAAATACGATATGCGTGTAATTACTAGTTCAGGGGAACTGTGTGCCAGCATCTCCAGGTCATTCTATGTCACAAGAGGTGGAGTGTTGTAGTTCGAAATTAGCGAGACGAAATAAGGGGTAAGGCAGAGATAAGATTCAAATATTTGCACTCTGGATCGGATGCATTCAAAAAACCAGCACTTTCTACCTCATTTTGAAGATGCCTCCGAATAGGTGGTATGTTCAATGACGAAGAGAAGGCTGTAAAATCTCTAATACAGAAACGTGCCCCGCAGCATCCTAAGCATGTCCCTGGCCAGATTTTCGAAATTTTACCTGGAGCCCAATGTCATCAATCATTGACAATTTTATTAATTAATGTAAGTCTTCAATGATGAAGACGCTTCTGCTGTTACGCCTTAGCCGCACTAATGCTATTGTAGCACAAACACGGCGCGTGACGAGGCTGCAGTCAGCTGAGTCGATGTACTACTGCCACCTTGCAAGATTTTAGGATAACAAGGTTGCCCAATTCATCTCTACTTGACAGCATGACTTTGCTCCAGAACCGGCTAAAGAAGATGCTTCCTACGACTGCTCAGCCGAAGTCTTACTCACGACTTCGCCTAAATCCGCAACTCCAGATCATATCATCATATGCAGAGGCTGCAAAGTGCTTGAAGCTCAATGCGCCATCCGGAAATCATCCAGATCTGAGCTCGGATTTTCAATAGAGTAGTTGTTGAGAATATCTCAGTCTCTTAAATAGTTGAAAGATAGGTGCTACATTAGAGCATATAATAGATCTAGTCCACATACCGAAGTCCTATATCGGATGCCTGACCAAGTCACGGAATAGGCCAGTCGTCACCTAGACCGCCATCCCACGCCGAAAACAGCCAAGCATCCGGCATAACAAAATCCATACTCCAATCCTGCGTCTCGAAACCCAGGCCATCTCCATTCGTACTCTCAACTTCCGGTGTCAACAAAGGTTCAGTATCAACCAACAAAGCAGAGCAGATCTCAGCACTCTTTATCGCGCCTTCAACAGCCCCCTGAGCAACAGACGTCCCGGCTTCAATCGCCTCGATGAGTCCCAACGCTGCAGAGAATAACAAATGGCCTTTGACGTTATTCGTCCCCACCGCGACCCGGATGGCGAGGAGCTCGCAAGCTTCATGGAGAATGTTCTTCAAGGGCTGTCGGAGTTCCTTGCTTTGTCCGATAAAGGAGTCTTGTTCCTTCAATTGCGTGACAAGCTCGTGCAGTATTATAATCATGCTATGGGGGATTATGCTTTCAAAAAATCCCCCCTGCCGTGTTCTCAGACATGTATAGTCGTCGTAGGGGAAATCTTTCAATGATTGCTTGGTGCCGCTTTCACTACTGGCGTAGCTCGCCATCGTCACAGATGAATCGAGACATATTTTTCTCGCAAAGTAATGCCGAGGATCATTCTGCGGTTTGGTTGCGAGGGGACAGCAGAGAATGAGAATGAAGCGGCGAAGATAGAGGTCCAGGATATTGCACTATATTGTTTCAGCATCAGTGGACTATTCTGGCTTGAACGCAACGATACCTGGAGTTGTGTTGGTCTCGGCTCTGCTTCTTGGCTTCGAATCTTCCGGACGAAAGAGCCATTCGCTTTGCAATCTCTATTCATTATTTCGCTTAACCTCGAGACTTCTTCGTATGAAGGTTCAGAGTTTAAACTATTGGAAACTTGAAGTATTTCGATTCGGGTTCGCAATGATGACAGGAGAATGATCTGGATAGAAGTCTCTGTAAAAATATCACTCGACTTCGAAACAGGTGGGATGCTTGTATTCTCATCTATATCCTCATCGTTGATATTTGCTGGAGGTTCGGTATCAAAATCGTCGGAACAGATCAAGGGTCTCATCCCTGATTCCACAGAACACTGCACATTCAACTCCATTATCGTTGCCCAAAGCCTTCGTCTGATCTCTGCTTGCAACACGTTCATGCTTGGGAAATATTTAGGGTCTCTGTGTAAACCCATGGAGAAGGCTCGTCGTACTAGAGAACCAGCTGATATCCAGAGCAGATCAGCCACCACGACAAGGCTTTGGCGGGCAATGAGTAGGAGGCAATGTAATTGCAACCCAGCGATACTCAGCCGACTCTTCTCGTAGGGTATTTCTGATAACCAAGCTTGGGCTGCGTATATCCATTTCTTTGCTTGGGTACGCAATGTCTCAACATCGGGTTCTTGGTAGTAAGTTACTCCAATAGCCATTGCAAGCAGCATTCTGAGGATGAAACTGTCACTCGCGAGAAGTGGCTGGTTCCGGTATTGGTCATATTCTTTCCTGAATGTTGGTATGTGAAAGATCCTGAAAGCTGATTCATTAGTCCGAAAGTAGGCATCGAGCAGAATCGAGCAAGTTTCGGGGGGTGGTATTGAGGCTCTGAAATCCGGATTTGCCTTCCATTCATCAAAAATCCTAAACTTAGACGATTTTGCTATCGCCTTGCATTTCTTCAATACAGCAGGAACATTTGTTGTCATGAAGATTTTGTTAAAGCCATGAGGTGCAATTGACGAAGTGCCAGTCGGGGCTGCAATGACATCGAACTTCCAAAGTCAGTCGGGGTTTGTGTAAACAAAATTGCGAATCAACCTTACCAAGGCAACTAGGTTCATCCAATGACTTTGTCCATAGAATCTTGTTTTGGAAATTGTTCCTCGTAACTGAGTACGAGGAGGCTTCGTGGATTTTGGAGGATTTGAGTTTTCCGGCCCCCCATCTGGCATGTATTCTGACAACAACTGCTCCAGCCCCTGTACTCTTTCAAACAGAGCACGTACTTTTGGCGAGTCCTCGGTATTTTCCTGATTAGTATTGGGTGATTTCCAGGTCTGCTGGGGAGGGAGTTGAAGACGTTCATCGCCACCACTGGAGATTGATAAATCACCCAACGATGATGAGGCAGTTGAGATGACTGTTACCGGAGTCGGCGGCGCGAGCATACGATGAGAACCAGCTGCGGGAGCATTTTGACGGTTGAGAGGGTCAGCACCTTCAGCATATTTGCATGCCGCACTTGATTGTCGGCAGTATTTGCATGGCTGAGTTCGATCGCATTTGATCTTCCGGCGTCGACATTCGTTACACGAGAATGCAGGTCTTCGACGTGTTCGTGGGGGTCTTGTGGGCTCGGACATCCTTCAGGACTATGGCGCGCCACACCACACATACGAAGCTCCAATTGATATTCGGGGATGATGACAGATGTAAACAAGTTGTAGATATTGGATGCAGCTGCGGACCTAGATTATCTTTGTTCCATTGCACCAGGGACTTAGTACTTACGTCCGTCAATTCCGCCGAGTCCGCCAGTGAAAACTTGAGATTACTGCATCCGTGGTGTTTATCGCTTCCTATACTCCGTACCCCGTACAGTATCCGGCGTGGAATCGATCCTACGCCGCATTTTTCTCACGTGCTGGCTACTTAAGCCCAATAACAGAGGGTCTGATTCATGAGACAACGCCGCCTGATCTATTGAGTAGATGCTGAAATATCCGAAACAAAGCTTCACTAAGCTATTACAATAGTTGAGTCGGGCGCCCACTGACTGTCATTGAGTTGTAAAGCAGAACCAGCCGGTGTGAATTCTGGGAAATTAGAGTAATCGCACCGCACCTCATACGGTATAACAAGCCACAACATATACGACGAGGAATTTCTTTGCCAGTGGTTCTATTACCATCCAAGAATAAGACATATAGTATCTCCGTCAGCGCCCGCGAGCTATCCGCTGCCACTACCAGACTCGAGCGGGGATATACTAAACATGCGTGGCTTATGGCCGCGCCGAGGACTTTTACATCCGCTTTCACTATCTGTCCGTAGACACGTCGATCACTCGGGGCGAAAGAGCTCTGAAAGATCTATAAAATGTCGTACTCCCACGGCATGACTGATGAATTCACAGACACACACACCATTACAAACTTCGCATTCTACATCATCAACCACAGCCATGACATCGACCCCCGAGACTGATATGTTCCGATCCATGGAAAAGGTCATCGACTTTGAGAATTTCCGCTTGGCTCCTCGCTTTGATGCCGACGCCCAAGCTGCCTTCCTTCGTCCCAATCCCAAGCTAGCGCATGCGCTGGCCAACTCAAAAGCCAAAGGCCTCCCGCCCATCAGCGTCGTTCCTCTTGCAGGGCAGTATTTATCCATTCTCGCCGGAATCATGGGCGCAAAGTCAGTACTGGAGATCGGTACTCTGGGCGGCTACTCAACGATCTGTTTTGCAGAAGCTGGCGCCAAGGTGACAAGCATTGAGATTGATCCAAAACACCGGGACGTGGCACTGGAGAATGTCGACGGTCTTGACGTGGAGATTGTTCTGGGCGCAGCGCTGGACGTGTTGCCGAAGCTAGCAGAGGAGGGAAGGCAATTTGATATGGTGTTCATTGACGCGGACTTTGATGACCAATGGGAGCATTTCGACTGGGCGGTGAAATTGACACGGCCAAAGGGGTGTGTCTTTTTGGACGATGTGGTGATTTCGATGCTGAAGGATATACATACTGGGGAGGGTGGTAGTGATACTATTATGACAAAGATTGGCAGGGATGAAAGAGTGATGGCTACCCTTGTGTCAACGGCGGCTACACACCCAATGCTACCTACACCAGCTTTGAATGGGTTCGTTATGGCCATGGTGAAGGACCACTGATGTATGGACCTCGGCCAGTGAAGCGGTAGTATAGGATTCCGAGCTCGACAAGAATGGATATCAATAAAATCATCTCTTCTCCCTGTTGGCTAAGTCTGATCTAATAGTCTTGTCGTCTCATCTGCAAAAGTGAGCAAAGTCTCGTGAGGTTGAGACTATTCGTGACGTGGCTGTAAGTTGTCGTGAAATAATTTGAGAGGTGGTGGATATTGATGAGTTTATGTTGTGGTATCTTGAAATTGGGATGCTGTGAGAAGTTGGTAGCTGAGGCTAAACCCGTTTGCGGCGCGAGGTGCATGAGGCACAAGGTGACAAGCACAAATCACAGATATTGGTAGTCCACCCTATATGAAAGGGAGAACTGAATACGAATTGGATCGTCCTTCCTTCTCGTCCTCATGCCCAAATACACCGATCTTTGCACGGGACCCGTGTCACCTCCCGTCACTTTTGGCGTATATTGTTGCAGAACCTTCAGCCATTCATGCTGGCGTCTTTTGTTGTTCTATAAATCCGCCCTCAAGACTCTTTACTCATCATACTCGGAGACCACTTCCTCATCCTCACTCTCCGAATCGTCCTTGACTTGCAACGACTTTGCTCGTGCCTTGACCGCGCGCGCTCTCAGAGGCCTTGAAGGAGTTGCATCCACGGCCTTTGTCTTCGGCAAAGTTACTTTCACTGACTCTGACTTCGTCGTCTTTGATGTCTTCTTCATTGGCTTGAAATCAATTGATCCAGAGGTCTTCTTCCGCTTGACACTCGTGCCCTCTGAATCACCCTCAGATTCATCACTATCCAAATTCTTTCGTTTCTTTCGCGGTTTCCGCGTCAACTCCCTATCAACGAGATGTTCTATCGGACAATCTTTGGCCTTCTTCCAATCTGCCGATCCAGGATTTGTGTTCGCGCGACATTTATAACATATCTTTCCGTGTTTGATGAACAGCGAATGCAACCCGTACTTGAGATGTGATGGCAGCCGCAAGTCACAGTGGTTGAAAGTCTGATCGGCCGTCGCGTTTGGTGGGACCCATCCAAGCCACTTGCAATGGCGGTGAACATGGGTGTCAACAGCGAAACTTGGACGCTGCATGTTGAAAAGGAGAGAACAAGAAGCTGTCTTAACGCCGATGCCAGGGAGCTTAAGCAATTCATCGATGATATCGCTGTCCTTCTTGATCTCAAAAACCCAAGCCATAGTCAATGGATTGTCCTTGATCCTGGCTATTTCTGCATCTTTTTGAATTTGAGTGAGATGGCTAGTTGCAAGGACATCGGCTGGCTCTCCGGTGGCCTTTTCTTTCAAGAACGCATCCCGGCGCTCAATATTCTGTGCGCGGATTATGTTGAGAATATTCTTGATGGTTTTTCCCTTAACAACTGAAAGTCCTCCTTTGTGAATGGCTTTGGTAATTTCTTCAGGCTTGACTTGAGAAACCGCATGCCAGTTCGGACTGCCATCGACTGCACCAAACCTCTGGATGAGACCTTGAAGGGCTGCAGCGCTGTTGGTACCTGAAGTATTTGCACTTAATACTGTCCGTAAGAGAGCATCAAGGAGATCCGGTACTTCGCCGCAGCCGCTTTGAGTAGCCGAAGGTGGCGGGACTTTCGTTGGTGCCTTGCGTTGCCCGTGCTCCTTGGATAGAAGGCGATACACTTCCTCGGCAGCCTTAGGTGTTGGAGGGTGGTGATCTGGGAAAGGTGATTGCTCATAGTTGAGCTTGTACTTGTGAGCCTTTTTCTTGGCCTCTGGGGTAGCTTTTGCAGGCGTGACCAGCTCCTCAGCAACGGACGATTCTGGCGGCGGGCTATCGACAGGCTCCTCCTTCAAAGGTTTTTCTGATTTGATGGTTTCCGGGACGGGGCCCATGTTATGAGGAAGGTTGTCAGAAACGCTCACGGTTTTGGAGACATTGTTCTTCTTGCGGGGCGCCATGACACTGAATGCTATACCTAGCTGACATGAATATAGAGAGTGTCTTGGGAGGTTTCGGTGGCACTTGGTCAGAATGCTTCGCATTAATTCGTATAACGGCGGTGGCTAATAATTTGTTGATGGAGGAAAGAGGACGTCCAATGATGACGATTATATCCGTACCTGGGCCCGTGCGCGGACAACCTTAAAATGCCACTACTGTAGGCGAGGAATGTGAAGGAGTCCGGGGTCGTTCGCTAAACGGAAAAGGGGCGTCCTAGGCCTAAGTAGGTACCAACTAATCAATGAGAAGCAGCCTTCGGGGATTATGGCCAAAATATTTACCTAAGCTTCCAAGACGATCAGCCTCTCATCATTCCCGAAAGCAGTGCTTGCGCCGCTGGAATACCGTCTCCGGTGGGTCAAAGGCTGTACTGGAAGTCTGGAAGCAAACAAACGCTGTCTGAGTGCTGAACAATTGCAACATGCCACCTGCAAGATAGGAACTATCCACTGCACAAACTTTTTAGTCCTCAGATCTCAGCTCTCAGCTCATCAACCAACTAATATACCCATTTTTAGTTGTAATACAAGTATCAACGACTTTCTAGGCAGACCTTCCATACGCTGTCATCAAAGTATGTCCAACCAGACTTTCCGAAATACCTCAGCAGGTTCAGCTCCGTCTTCCCATCGATTTTGCTCAAATCATGTGGCTGGGCAGCATCATCCTCCGGCCAAGGCTTACTGGGGTCTACATCGAGCCAGCTGTTGAAATTAATAGCGCCCCCAAATCCAAACAACCGCTCATTCCTCACGTCCTCTTGCGTCAGCGCACCAATATGCAAAAGCGCCACATCTTCAACATAGCAGAAATGCGAGGCACCGAATTCTTTCAGAAAAGCGTGGTTTGTCGGGTCTTTGAAAGTGTCCAGTACCCATTTGGTTGTGCTGCCTGCCTGTTTTTCGTAAAAGATTACTCCGATCGTACAAGCTGGCAAGACAGAGTTCACGACGAACTTTCCTCTCGGCTGAACGATTACATCTCACGCTCGGTTTGCGCTTTGGGGGCCGAATACACATCCCTGCGTTCTCCCTCGTAAGGGGGTGGGCGCCATGCACTTTCGATGGCCTCTTCGTTCCACATACTTCCTTTGACGAGAAACTCCTTGCCAAACGTACGGTCCAATGCCGCTTGCAGGCGTTATCTAGCACACCTAATGGAATATGAGGAAGCAACGTTGTATTTTCCAATCCCCTCTTCGCATCGGTGCTTCGCGCAGGTGGCGTTGTATGACAAGTTTTGTTGATGGGCATTGCTACGCTGAGATGTGCTTTCAATGAACTCGTCCACGGCGCTCTGGATTATTGGGCTGACTACTTTACGTCCTAAGGAATTCTTGATATCTTGGAACACTCTTACAGGAACCTAAATACCTCGATGCTGCGCGTCGACAGTACTGCCGCCGCCCTTCCCACCAGCGCTACTTCAAGCGGTGCTGCGGTATGTGACACCATTACTGACAGTGTGGCGAATCCATGGCTATATCCTATACAAAGTCTGCTTGAGCTTCTCTGTCAAAAGCATCTGAAGGATAACTTTCCAGCAAGACAATGATCAAATTTTCCTCTGATCAAGAATCTGGCAAACCCCCCAGACGTGGGCAGAAGTAGCAGATTAGATGCTTCGCGTAGAACACTGCTTCTGGCCATTAGAACTTCCAAGCCCAGTCACTCGTCCAAGCAAAGAGTCAACGGCCAATCAGAGACCTCGATGCCTAATAAAACGTTTGTGATGACATAATGGTTGGGCAAATTTGGCAGCAAAAAACCCTATGGGCATGATCTTATATTGAAAGCGATCGCAGCAATCAAAGAAATTGCTCAGTAGCGCAGAGTATAATAAGGCGCCTCAGATCGTCTGAGTCGTCTAGCCCAACGTGTGGGCCGATCGCAGCTTGAATGCGCTCTTTGCTAAATTTTGAGAGAATGGTACTTAAGCAAGTCTCTCTTAATAGCGCTTCCGTTGTGGGGTGATCAGAGTCAGGCAAGGAATAGTTGACCCAAGGCTGACGGTTCTCTATTGCAAGTCTGCAATTTTCCTCTTCGTATGCTAGCCATACGGTCTGGCTACAAGGCAATGGCATGTTAAGGATGAGATCATCGCTCAGCGGTTCATAGTATGGCGAGGTTTTTCTCGTCCTAGGGTCATAATTGTTAAGAAAATTGACCATGTTGACAATGAAAACTGTTCTACGGGTTGTTTCGGTGGTTCTCCACGACCCCATGTAGTTGTGGTCGGCGAACACGGTGTTGATTTGGAAGCAGAGAAAGCATTTATGTCAGGACTGCGAATCTGTAGGTATGGCTCAATGTAGGTCCTTGTCATCTGCCGAGTATTAACAAGATTAGCATGAGATCGAGATAGGAACAGTGCTATACCTTCAAAAGGAAGCCCATCTCTAGATTTATGACTGGCATAACGAGACTCCACGCTTCAGACTCATTACCAATGCCTTCCTTAATCTCCAAGCTCTCGTAGATCAGTATAGCGTGTATCGCGTCCCACTGCTGCATACACTCGTACGATGGCTAACAGATATATCAGCATTTGATCAGAGCGGAGCTGACCTCAGTAGCACTTACGAAATTTCCAATCAGTCGATGGCGCGCTGCGTCTATGACCCGCCGGAAGAATTGTTTGTCGGTCGAGAGATTCATGCTAGTACTGCTGCAGATGGCCATTGAGGTGAAAGGGAAAGACGCCAAGTCGGGCTCAACATTTTTGACTTTTGGCAAGTGAAGAAATGGAGAGAAACAAGAACCTTTGATTAGCGAAGAAGCGTAGTCGCCGAGTATGCGGGTGAGAATGAGCGGTGTCGACAGCGTCGGAGTACCTGAAGGGGAGCTCGTGCTGTCGTTCGAAGTTGGCGTAAGGGATGTGGAGGGTGAGGTGCCATGGGTTATTGGCGATATATAAGATTTCTCATTCAAAGACCCGAGGTGCGGAGCAGGAGATGCAATTGCAAAGTCTGCTATATTCAAGTCGAAGGTATCCAGCGGATACGGAGAGAGTGGGAAATCCCAAGTCGGGAGTTCAGGGACAGAGGACTGGCTACCCGCTAAGGGACAGGTTTGGAGACTTTGATTCCGGACACTTGAAGCTTCCTCCATGTGCTGGAGATAATCCCCGGCTTGGACAGCTGATGGTGCGTTATAGAGGCATTTCGTTCCTCTCTTGGCACAGCGAGAGCAGGTGGGTTGGGTGTGGCAGCACTTGGCTTTGGCCTCAATACACGCATCGCAGGCTTTGCGGCGAGTCCTACTTTTTGCGGGACCTCTGCAGCGCCTTCGATGACGCATAAGCAAGTCGCCTGTGTCAATAGTATCAGCAACGGAGGAGAATGGAAAATGAGGAAGGCGGACAGCAGAAACCTACGCCGCTGGTAAGACTTATAGCACGTCTCGCATACCGATTGATTGGGCTCAGTACTGGCGATGTTCGACTCCATGGTCGCCAGTATCGATGGATTGAAATCTGCTAGGGTTACCCGGATATATTGCTCAAGTACCGATGAGTGATATGTATGTTACAGTGCATCGGGAAGGGACAAGGTCTGCGGCTGATGATTATTTCCAAAGGGAACTAACTGCATTCCGGCACTCAGACGTTGGAAATGCCCTGGAGCGAGATCACGTGGCAGCCACGCTTCTCCGAAGATTTCAAGCTGTTCCGGAGCCGAATGGTCTACCTTACAGTAGTCTAGCGTTCCCGGACTTGAAGGTCGATTGTCCAGCCAGTCCAGTCAGTGCCTGCGGACTTTGAAGGTCATCCTCACCTCACTGAGTTGTGTTGTCAGGCGAAGGCCTTACTCTCCGGGAGGGGACCGTACAGTACGGCCATGCTCCGCCCCCAATTATCAATCCGGAGCTCAGGGCTCTGTGATTTCATCATCTCAATACTGATAATCAATAAATAACATCCTCTCCCTCGTCCGTTGAGCTCTTCCCTATCACACTCTCATCCACCATGACCTTATCTACAGAGGGGAACAGCAATGCCGAACACGGTGAGTTGCTCCTGGAGACGGCTCCGAGACGACTCCAACGAGAACTTATTTTTCTTTGAACCTTTTTGCTGACTTGGAGACCATTAGATCTCGAGACAGCGCAGCCCTCGAAAAAAGACTATGTCTATCCAGCCGATGGCTACTCAATGCCACGGCGGATTCTGTTCATCGCAACTGTGTGTATGTCCATGTACATCAACCAGCTGGGCTTGTGCAACACCCTAACCACGCTCAAAATCATCGGAGACTCTTTCGGCATCAGCAGCCCCGGTCAATTGTCATGGTTAATGGCTGGCTACAGCTTAACAATCGGCACATTCATCCTCCTTGGTGGTCGCCTTGGCGATGAATATGGCAACAAGAAAATGTTTGTCCTGGGCATGAGCTGGCTGTCCTTGTGGAGCTTGGTGGCAGGTCTCTCCGTCTATTCCAATCATGTGCTCTTCGTCTTTGCTCGCGTCTTCCAGGGTCTGGGTCCTGCCTTGACTCTGCCCAATGCTCTCGCCATCTTTGGCAAGTCTTTTTCCGAGGGCCCGCGAAACATGGCCTTTGCATGGTTCGCTGCAGCAGCGCCATTCGGCGCCGTGACAGGTCTCGTTTTCGGCGCCCTCTTTGCCATGGCTTGGTGGCCGTGGATTTTCTGGAGCCAGGCTGTTGGTGTGGCTTTCGTAGCTGTCTTTGCTGTCTGGACAATACCAGACATGTCTGTACAAGAGGAGCAGATACGACCGCTTCGTGAAAAGTTGGACTGCCTGGATCTTCCTGGGGGTGCAGCTGGCGTGATGGCTCTAGTCTTATTCAACTTCTCGTGGAATCAGGCCGTGGTTGTTACTTGGCGGGAACCATACGTCTATGTGTGCCTGATCCTCAGTTTCCTTTTCGGTGCGCTATTCTTTTACATTGAGATATACCGAGCCTCTCATCCAATTCTGCCCGTCGCTGCCTTTACTTCGGACATAATGTTCGTTTTCGCATGCACGGCAGCAGGCTGGGCCACATTTGGCATATGGGTTAGTATTACTCTGAATTGGAAAGCATTTAAACTAACGCTGAGTGCAGCTCTTCTACGTCGTGCGGATAGCCCTCGACATAGGCGGCCAAACCCCTATTCAACTGGCAGCATGGTTTACTCCCATCCTTATCACCGGAGTATGTTCCGCTTTGATTGTCGGCAAAACAATCACCAAGATTCCTGCCTCGTATATCATGGTAGTGGGTCAGGTTGCGTATTTGGTGACATCCATTATCATGGTCTTCCGGCCTCCAGACTCGAGCTATTGGACCTATTTCTTTTTCGGCACCATCATCGCCACTATCGGAATGGATACATCGCTGCCCGCTGCCATAATGATTTTCACCAACGTAGTGCCCCGGCAATACCAGGGCATGGGAGCCAGTATCGTCATGACCATTGTTAACTACAGCATATCACTTGGTCTTGGTTTTGCTGGTACCATCGAAACCAACATTAATCATGGTGGACATACCCAAGCAGACTTGCTCCATGGGTACCGGGGTGCTCTGTGGTTCTCTGTCGGCTTGACGGGGCTCGGAACTGTTCTTAGTCTTATCTTCGTGCTCAAAGATCACCGAAAAGAGAAGTCCAATGAGAATAGAGCGGTAGAGGACATGCCAGAGAAGCATCAGTCCTGATTGCGGTACGAAGTTGTTTGCAACCTCTGTTCTATTGTAGCTACCATGGGTTCTGAAGGTGCTATAGAAAAATAGACATGGAAGACGCACCGGCCGGACAGTGGTACAGCTTTAGAAAGGATTAGGTTACATAGTTCAATCAAGTCTTGCAGCTGCCAGCATAATAGCTAGCATGGTATGTTGCCTATATGAACGTGCCTCACGACCCATCTTCCATCCAGTCTGTATCAAAAGCCTCCTAGGTTCACGACGTGTTCAAATAACTCATGCTCACAGTAACAGCCCAATAAACAATTACTCATCACGTCTTCTTCAATAATAACAACGGCTTCAAACTCTCCGCCTCGCCGTATCACCTTATCACGTCGAGAAGCACAAGCTCAGTATATAGTGTGAGCAAACTCTTCAAAAACGCTGATGCGCCAAAGACCAGCCTCAGATTATACAGGGACTGGTGCTAAGGGATCTCGCAAAGAAAAACCGAGACAACGCATCAATAAACCGAGAAGTTCGTAGGAAATAGGATATATTACGAATGAGGGAATGCTGCCGCAGGAGATGTGGATTGGAATTTGCGGCCTGGCAGTCGCGGTAGGGATTTGGATGGTCACCCCCAACATCATACCGCGAAAAGACATTCAGTTCTCTTTCTTAAGGCTTCCTAATATCGCCTTCACCACAGGCGGGACCAGCGATGAGAAGATAGAAAGTGCTAAAATACGAGACATTGAAATATCACACGAAAAGAAACATGCTTAGAAGGTAATTTTCGATTTTGTATTTATAAGTATGCAGTCATCAGTCATCCTACCCAAATTCAGCAGCCGCTTGAGCGTGGATTGCCCAGACTTGCATATGCATCAAAACGCCTCGACTGATACAGCCCCAATTTACGCCATCTCCAGTCTAGAAATCCAATGCTTGTTCATTCGTACCCTCTCTCGGGTTCATTAGCAAAGTTATGTAAGCTATAGCTTGTTAGTTCAATGCCCAAGTCCAAGAAAGAGAAAGGCAACTTACCTGATATCATGACGATCCCTGACGGGCGGGGTACCTGCTTCATCTCTTTCTCTCTTGCGGCGAGCCAATCCGTTTGTGTCTGCATTGACCTGGCTATGAACCCCGTTGTGCTGCTCCGGAACTACTTGGCCCTTGTCGTTGACGACTGCACCGTGGGTAATCAGCTTAAGCTCTTCTGCCCCAGCGACGCCGTTCAAGACTGCTTCTTTGGCGCTCTCGATAATCTTCAGCTTTTTACTCTCGCCTCTGATCTTTTCGAGGTGCTCAAAGTAACCATCAGTAACTGGGGTGACGTATTTTCCACAGAAAACTCCAACTTCAAACGTCTGGCTCGGACCTCGAGGTGAGAGCTCCGCACAGGCGGCTTTCAGATCATCGAGAGATTGGTAGATGACTTCCTCGGCACCAATGTTTTCAGCAATGGCATGACGGTCCCGGTTGTGGGCGACAAGCTCTTGTGGAGAAGCAAGGTCGATACCATAGATATGGGCATGTGTAATGGGAGGAGAACTTGATGCGAATATGATTTTCTTCGCCCCAGCTTCTCTCGCCATGCTAACAATTTCACGGCTGGTAGTACCTCTGACAATACTGTCATCGACGAGGAGAACAGTCCGACCGGCGAATTCAGATGGAATGGCACTCAGCTTTCGACGTACAGACTTTTTACGTGCACCTTGCCCAGGCATGATAAAAGTCCGGAACACGTAACGGTTTTTGACGAAACCCTGGCAGTATGGAATCTTGAGTCGCTCTGACAAACTGGCCGCGGCTGTATTCGATGTCTCCGGAATAGGAATAACAACATCAATTTCCTTAATAGCTTCAGCGCCGAGTGTGCGGACAATCTGGTCAGCGAGCTTGTAGCCCATATTTTGTCGACTTCGGTGAACGCTGATGCCGTCAATAATCGTATCAGGTCGCGCGAAGTAAACATATTCGAAGATGTCTGGGGAATACGAAATCTGAGGAACGACTTGGCGGAAAGTCGGCTTGCATCCCTTGCGGATGATGACTGCTTGTCCAGGAAGAACATCCACAATGTTTCCGAAACCACCTTGGGATAGAGCGATCGATTCGGAAGCCATCATGTAGTCCATGGCGCCGGGAAGAGTTTCAGAAGGGCGTTCTCCGAGAACGAGAGGGCGAATGCCGTGAGGATCACGGAAGCCAAGAATGCCAAAACCAGCCAGCATAGCTGTGCAAGCCCAACCGCCAACACACTTTCCATACATTCGCTCCAGGCTATTGAAGAGATCCTCCTCGTTGACCCGAGCCTTTCCGGTCTCATTCAACTCGTTGGCGAATATGTTCAACCTGTAGCAGTTAGAACCGTCTGGAAAGAAAGGCAGGTTTAGAATTCTGGACAAGTCTAATGCAATGATCATTTTTGAACGAACCTGAAAGAGCAGACGACTTTTGAGATGTGCTAGGAAAGGAGACACTGCTCCACAATGAACACTTACATCAGTTCGCTGTCGCTATCGGTATTGATGTGCCTGTGGCCCTCTTTGTCGAGGTATACCCGCAGATCCTCGGCGTTGATCAAATTCCCGTTGTGCGCAAATGTGATTCCATAAGGGCTGTTCACGTAGAAGGGCTGCGCCTCAGCACTCGCGCTGCTGCCGGCTGTTGGGTATCTCAGGTGTCCCAAGCCCATGAAACCGGGAAGGTCTTGAACTCTGGATCCGTCATGGAAAACCTTAGCTGCCATGCCGTTGCCTTTGCACTGGTAGATCCTTCCGCCAGAGGCGCAAGTAGCTATGCCACACGCATCTTGTCCTCGATGTTGAAGGTAGTATAGGGCTTCGTGGAGGTCGGTAGCCGCCGTCGTGGAGGAGGGGTCGTCGAGATCACCGAGAATGAGTCCGAGGATTCCACACATCTTGATAGATATGTACGGGCAGGCACTGTTGAAGTGATGCTAATGCAAAGCTGTCAGCTGGAGCAAGAAATGGTTTTCCAACAACGTAAAGCAAGGTGGGGCAGGTTGTTCAGTCCAAATATGGTGTCTTCAACGTTCGCAAGGAACTTGGAAGTCTAACATCTTTTATATTTAAATCATCATAACAACGGAGGAATCAAGAAACGAGTCCAGCAAATATAGAGAAAGCCTCACTTACTTGGTTGTCGAGGTGCTCGCGGAACGCGCGGGGCTCGAAGGAAGAGATGGGTAATAGTGTAGAGAACGGCTTTCGAAGAGAGTATCCTTCAATCGTTCGGTAGGAGGGTTCCTAAATATGTTTCGGGCCTCTTTCGAAGAAGGAGGGGAAGCAGAGGGCCGCTGGAACTTGTGAGCTGATAGACCTCCATTATTTATTAGAAGAGAATGTCCCGCGAAAACCGGAGCGCCTTTTGAAAAGTATTTTTCGGTTATTTTTTCCTAGCGGACATGCGGAACTTGACAAGCAGTAGCGTACTGATTTGGTCTTTCGAGGTCAAACGGCATCTTAGTAGCATTGTTGCAAGCATAGATCAGTATGTCTCTATCTATTACTTTATAACAAGAGAAGGTTCGTATTTACAGGCCCCTTCAACTGGCAGCATCTAACTAACCAACTATTGTGCATTATCACGCTTTTGATTGGTTACCGAGTTTAAAACGCCACAAGCCATTTATAGCCTTGCAGGAACCTTGAGGTCTCTTGCGGTTGCGATGACAATAAATCTCAAGACGGAAGCTCTCCTGATAATCGTCCTAAAATTCAATTCCACCAAGGCCCTTGCAAGAAAAGCAAATAATCCCCCTCGGCGCCAAGCATATATATATATAAAGAATACTGGGCAAACTTAGCTGTCCCCGGAACAATCCATGCCAAGTAAATGCCATATGTGGCTTTATATCTATGTTGGCATCCTCCCTCGTCCTATTCACACAAACATCTAGGTAGGTAAGCCACGTATCCAAATCTCCAGCTTCCAGGTATACTTCTTTCTACACAACTCTCAATATCCAGATTGGTCCTTACATCCAAATCACAAAGACTCATTTTAAAGACATTCTTATAACGTAAACAATCATGGCTTCCTCTCTTGATAAAAAACCTACCAAGGCCGAAATGCCTGCACTTCTTACCCCGGACGCCAAATCTCGGCAGATACGCACCTCCAAACCCCTTCTCGCCATCCTCACTCTCCTCCTTCTCGCCGCCGCTATCTACCTCTACCGGAACGGCATCCCCTTCTACCAAACACCCACTGTATCTCCTTCCTGGAACGACGACTCCGAATGGCCCATCCCCAAGGTCCCCAGCCCTGATCTCCCCACCCCAATTGAGCCATTCGAGCCTCTCAAGCGCTACAGCCTCGACTACGGTAAGGTCGCTTGCTGGCAGGACGACGGGGTATGGATCAAAGAGCTCACGCCCGTTGAGATGTCTTCTCTAGGTGTCGGCCGCTTCCAGGACACGGAGCGCGCGCTCGAACAGGCGGACGAGGATGCATTCTGCATGCGCCTGCGCATGCACGGCGCGAGTTTCTGGGAGCTGCCGCCACATTGGCCCGAGCACGTCAACTGGTGCGAGGCTATTGATAGTTGTGTGAAGCCGACGAAGAAGGTGAGCCTCGAGGTAGGCTTTCCGGCGAGTGGTGGTGTGTGGCTGCTCGATAAGAGTCAGGGATGGGATGGGCTGTACCCGAAGAGTTTGGGCCTGCGAAATGCGCTTACGATGGACGAAAGGTGTGAGGTTATCAAGGACCTAGGCGGTCGTTTCTGTGAAGATATTGAAGTGTGCCTAGAGATGGCTGCTTTGTTGGGACCCTAGAGGGTATGCACCGCTTGGGGGCGACGGCTACGCAACGCATACCGTTCGGACCCTTATGTACCGCGTCTTGTCAAAGTGGAGAATAGATTAGCCCGTCTGTGTGCCTACCATAGGACTTGACCACAGCCCAGACAGTGTCCGCTTCAAACCTGACAAGTTCCAGGGGACGTATGATGGCAACGGAAGTATGCCCAATGCCACAACGACGCATGGAGTGAACTGGCAATCGAGTGGCGAGAGGGGATTTAAGTGAGAAGTATGCGGCACTGCAGTGTTTCCCGGCAGAATATGTGTTTTGAGGGGAGCACAAGAGGCAGAATGGAAATGCGGTGCCGCCGCGTTGTGGCGAGGGTGTTGTTTGAGAGCATCAGGAGGGGCTTGAATGGAAATGCTGAGGTGGTGGAGCAGACGTGGGGGAGAAGGAGCCGGAGGAATACAAGAAGCAGGAAGCTGGGAAGACTTTCATGCAAACGGTCACACTTAATATCAGGATCGAAGGTATGCGAAGTTGTACATTGCAGGATATAATTGTATTTGATGAATGATAATGAAAGAAGAGTGCAAGAATGTGCCATGCCCACAACATCAAGCTACTGCACCTACCTTGCCTTTTCGATAGGCTCCTGTGAAAGTTTCCCACGGTCTTGTGTTGCATACTCCGTTCTCAGCATAACCCCTTCGTGCTGGTAGGCAAGGTACGGGAATCCTATTCGAACTAATCAGCAAGCAGTCACCAAAAAGTTTCATGAAGCGAAAAGATGAATTGTTTGTCCAGCTCAGTGATCTTGGTTATGAAATAATCATTGCTCCGTAGAGCTAAGGATTTTCAGTGCGTTTTTTTAATCATAGACAAGTAGTGCAAGTAGAACTGCTGAAGATGTGAAAGCGTTCGCGTACCTTTTGGTTCTTCCCGAAGCTTGCGTTTCGAAGGCCTCCCTTGATTCGTTCCAATGCGCAGGCAGCAACGAAGGTATGGTGAGCGTGGGTCAAGGTGGAAGACACTGCGATGCCACAGTATGTACGTCCCTAAATAATTCTTCTTGAAGTCAGCAAATTGTGCGCCTCTGAGTTTTCACACACAAATTGTAATGTCAAGGAAAGGTTCAGTATATGTAAGAATAAATCTCATCCACAGACTCGATATAGCTACCCTGGCGAGGGTGCCACCGAGTATGGTCGATCGCAAATTATATCATCATTGGAAAGTGGGAAGTGGAGGAGGGAAAATATCTTAGAACTTACAGTCGGTTCCTAGATTTCCGCTTGAGATCTTGTCGAGGTAGAAGTAGTTAGTAGTCGTACAGAGACTGTTTGTGAGAAGCAGGCAACGTCCTCGCGTTGAGGCGTGGAAGCATGTTTTCGTGAATTTATTTTGTGGTTGTGATTGGAAAAGTTCTCGAGCTTCAAGAACTTTTTTAATGCTTAGTGGTGGTGGCGCTAATGCATGAATGCCTGATCTCCACGCCAGCTGCCTTAAGGCTTCCACACAAATTTTAGTGCGCACATTCGCCTAATCCTCTCTATGAATTTCTGCATTTCTCGCGACAACTTCAACTCGATAACAGCACCCTCGACAAATCGCCAAGTACGTCCACCAATTTCCACCCACAGTTTCGGACTTCTCATACTGACTCTTCCTCTCCAGAATCATTCACAATGGGTGACGCAGAGATCAAGGCATCCTCATGGAGACTGGTGGAAGTCGGCCGTATTGTACTCATCCACGGAGGAGATGCAGCAGGCAAGCTGGCGACGATTGTTGAGATCATCGACCACAAGCGGGTATGTGTAATTCTTGGAGCTTTTGCAAACTCCAGAGACAAGTGCAAGTGTTGACAAGCACATAGGCCCTCATCGATGGACCAGCAACAGACACCAAAATCGCCGTTCCCCGTCAATCAATCGCTCTTGCACAACTCATCCTTACACCCCTCGTTCTCGATAAGCTTCCCAGAGGCGCACGAACCGGAGTTGTCAAGGCGCAATGGGAGAAAGCTGGTATCGAGGCAAAGTGGCAAGAGAGTGCGTGGGCCAAGAAGCGCAGCCAAAAGGAGAAGAGACGGGCTTTGACGGATTTCGAGCGATTCAAGGTCATGAGACTGAAGAAGCAGGCGAATTTCCAGGTCAAGACGTCGTTGGCGAAGTTGAAGGCGGCTGCGAAATAGAGGTTGAATTTGGGATTGCGAGCATGACTGCATTGGGTTGCTGGATTCCCTTGCTTCTCGAGAAGCTTTGTATCCTACGTCAAATTGACAGGCGTCAAGAGCATATGGGCTTCATCAAATAATGAAGTGCTTGCGGAATAAAATGCAACGAAATACCAAAACCCTTCAGGCTTTTATATGCAGTGATATGTGTAAATGTACATTATGTGTCCCAAACTAGCATATATAAATTTCCAGTGATTTCAAGTCAATGCG
This sequence comes from Lachnellula occidentalis, assembly GCA_007821535.1. NCBI lineage: Eukaryota > Fungi > Ascomycota > Leotiomycetes > Helotiales > Lachnaceae > Lachnellula > Lachnellula occidentalis. Next base: position 22,329 of record QGMI01000104.1, on the reverse strand, counting down.
AATTAAGACTGGGCGATTGTTGTTACCTTGATACTTAAGAGGTGATGTTGCTTGCTGTATTAAATGACGGTCAACTGTAATCAATTTTGACGATCTAAAATCTTAGCCGAATCTCGAGCCCTAACGAAGCTTCATCCTCTTCCCTCTTCAACCCCCTAGAACATCGACAATTCCCCCTCCTTAAATTCATCCCTCCAGGTCAGTGGTACTGTGAATCTGTTCTTCCTGCTTAAGCTAGTCGTGTGCAGCCCGCTTCATCAAACTCCGTTCAGCGCAAGCGCACAACGAGAATATTCTAAAAAAAAGCACCACTCGACATCTTCAATCTGCTAACTCTGCAACTCTAGACATACCACCCAATATGTCGAACCCACGCATCGAAGAACTCGAGGATGACGAGCCCACCAAGAATGTCACCGCAGAGGAGGAAGCATCCGAGAGCGAAGAATCTGACGCGGAGGAAGTCGGCGACGAAAGTGCCATTCCCGAGGGAGGAGCTATTGTGCACTCTCGCAATGAGAAGAAGGCCCGCAAGTCGATTGGAAAGCTCGGTCTTACCAGAGTCCCTGGCATCACCAGAGTTACCTTGAGAAGACCAAAGGGCGTAAGTATTCGATCCTGGGACTGAGGAGAAGCACGACTCTTGGGGTGCAGACTCGGCTTAACAGCAGAGTGAAGCTTCTTGAATTGTGCTCCTCTTCAATCGCATGTTCTCTCAATCAATGCATGCTGACTTAGGGGAATAGATCCTTTTCGTCATCAACCAGCCAGAGGTCTACAAGTCCCCATCCAGCAACACCTACATGTAAGAACAAGCTATTGCATTGCGCAACCAATTGACTAACAACTTCAAAGTGTCTTCGGTGAGGCTAAGATTGAGGATCTCAACTCCCAAGCTCAGGCTTCCGCTGCCCAGCAACTTGCTGCCGCCGAGTCCCACGACCACGCTGGACACGACCACTCAGGCCACGATCACTCCCACGACAACGGCAAGGGCAAGGCTATTGAAACTGGCGATGACAAGAAGGACGATGATGAGGATGATGGAGAGGAGGTTGATGCTTCAGGTCTCGAGGACAAGGATATTGAATTGGTCATGACCCAAGCAAGCGTCTCGCGGAAGAAGGCTGTCAATGCCTTGAAGGAGAACGACAATGATATAGTCAACTCTATTATGGCTTTGAGTATATAGGGTCTGTAGCTTTGTCATGTCTGGCTTGTCTGCTTTGGCGTGCCTTTCCTCTGGGAAGGTGTGGATGGCGGTAGATGCAGTTTGATCTGCAACCAAAAAGTGTATTTTGAATGGGATTGCTACATTCTGATAAACAAACCAAGCCTTCAACTTTAATACTGCGTGTGACTAGCTAACGACTGCGAATTTGGACCGTGTTCAGCTTAAATCTCCACCGAGTTCTGTTTCGTGGGAAGCATATTGTCTCAACCCTTGTGTCGCTCCGAAACTGACTTGATATACCAATGATACCCCTGATACCAGCTTCAATCAACTAAAGAATAGTAACATTTCAACGGGTTCTGGAACGATCCCTTTTGCTAAGATCGGTATAGTCACGTGACTGTCTTACTAGCGGTTTTGCCCGAAGAGCTCTTTTTGACGACAAACCTTCAACTCACCTACATTCTCCACTCCATCCAATTGTCCCAACACCGTCACAATGGCATCCGGAGTAAGTTCAGCCGCTCAACCAACTCCCATTACTCCTTCCGAAGCTCAATGCATCTCCTCTCGAAGTTACGGGAATAAAACAAGTTGCCGAGCGCTGCCGAAAGCTCCAGCAATTCCCCTTGAACAACACAGCTAACCTACCCTGCTCATAGCGAAGCGCAGCACTCAAGCTCGACTGGGCCAAAGTTACCCAATCCCTTGGCCTCCGTGGCCAAACCTCCGCCTCCCTCCAAGCTTTTAAGAAGCGCAACGAAGACGCGCGCCGCCGCGTGCTCCAGCTCTCCGAACAACCCTCCAAGGTCGATTTCGCGCACTACCGCTCGACCCTGAAGAACCAAGCCGTTGTCGACGAGATCGAGAAGCACTTCAGCACCTTCAAGCCCGTGTCTTATGATGTTGACAGGCAGGTAAAGGCCATCGAGGCTTTCGAGGCGCAGGCTGTTAAGGATGCTGTGGAGACCGTAGGGCGCGTTGAGTTGGAGTTGAAGGATTTGGAGAAGACGTTGAAGAACATTGAGAGCGCGAGGCCGTTTGAGGATCTCACTGTGGTACGTATCACTGGTTGGGTGGAGATGGGATTGTGCTAATTGCGTTTGCAGGATGAAATTGCTGCCGCTGAGCCTCAAATTGATGAGAAGACCAACCAACTCGTTTCTAAGGGACGCTGGATGGTACCTGGCTACAAGGTATGTTTCAACAGGAGCGAGTTCTATTTGTGGATGCAGACTAATACCTTTACAGGAGAAATTCGGAGACCTCTCGATCTTGTAGACAACGAACTCGCATCATTTCCTATGTTACCTGTACTAGTGTAAATAGCGGACGAATAGAAGAAGCAGAGGTTGGAGCCTTAACGAATTATGCATGAATTCAGTGCGATTGACTTGGCATGGGACTGTCTAGCAAGTAATATCCAGGACCACAAGTGTGCAGGTTGGGAACGATCCTTTGAACGGTCCGTCTTCAAGTGATATGGCCATACTTCATTTATTGGTATACCCAGAGCCAGAGCCAAAACCAAAACTCTTTTCTGGAAGCCAGATTTTGCTTCCAGCCCCCGTTCTCAAATTCAACTCAACCCTCCAACAACCACCTCAACCCCTCTACCATTTCTCTTTCCGCTTCAACAGCCCTCTCCAATCTGGGCGCCTTCAACCAAAAAGTATGCGGCCACCCCACCACCATATCCACCCTAACATCCACCCCCCGCTCCCTCAATGCCTCTACATAACAAACCCCATCCGAATAATAAACATCATTCGTACACACCTGCACCCAATGTCTCGGCAACCCCCTCAAATCCTCCTCTTCAAGCGGCAGCTTCTCCCCCGTGCGATTCTCCACCGTCAGTGCAGGTGCAGAAAGCAAACTCGTATACCACGCCCCATCCATCGAAACATGAGCATCCCTAAACCTCGCCGGGAGATTCGCCGCATCGCATGTAACCGGGCACCGGAGCAGTACTCCATCAATCCTACTTTGCCCTGATTTATCATCATTACTCTTGCGCGCGAGTTGCGATACTTGAGCAGCTAGTTGGCCGCCTGATGAACTGCCTACAAGCACGACTTTTTTGTTCTTGGGTCGACGAGGGTGGGAGATGTGGTGGAAGGCGGTAAGAGCGTCGGCTAGTGCGTCGTCGGCGCTGTGTTGGGGCATGAGTCGGTAGGCTATGGAGTAGACGGTGCATTGGAGGGATTTGCTGATGCGGCGGCAGGAGAGATCTTCGCTGTCTAGGTCGCCGACGGTGAGGCCACCGCCGTGGTAGTATATTATTGTGTTGTGTGCTGCTTTACTTTCTAGGTCGTGTGGGGAGTCTAAGTGGCTGTAGCATCTGATTGGAATGGCGTGGTTCTCATCTGGTGCTTTAATGAAAGAGTCTTGGATGAAAATGCCGTCATTGAGGGCTTCGTCCTGGTGGGAGAGGAGAGAGGTGTTGCGCGCTTTGCATATTTCGCTGTATATTCTTTGTCGCTCTATTGGGTCTGTGATGTTTGGTTTGGCGGCTAGCAGATTTGCCGTTCTTTCGTGAACTAGCCATGCGGGGTCGAGGGGTGGTGGCTCTTTCAGGGTAAGAGTTGGAATCATAACTAGTCTGGCGGTGTTCTTGAATGGTTTCAAGCACAAGAGAAGTGTCTCTATAGGTTTTGAGAAGAGTGGAGATTATCTTCATCTGAGATGCGTGGATTAGCCGAATCGGGTAATATGAAAGCAGATTTCGGGCTCTTGGTCAAGCATCTCGATATTGAGCAATTATGTAGCAATTTGGCAGTACGCTGGGTGATACCCTTGAGCCTATAATTTTGCGGAGAAAAGACAGTGAAATCAGCTTGCTTGAGTGGGTGCTTCTCCAACTTGGACTTTTTACGAAGGGGGCAAACCGGAAAAATACCAGCCCCTGAAACTGGAGAATCTCCGCAATATAATCTTTGGTTTACAAAAAGTAAATGGTTTCGTGTTTGTGATATATTCTTCCGATCGTCTCTTTCTGATATAGTGTGCCCTTTTTCCTTTTTGCAAGGCATCATAAACCAAGAAATGCAAACCACCGACAAAAGAGACTCTTACCTCTTAGAAGCAACCCAAAGCTTGAGGCTTCGCATCTTCTCGGATACGTTCCCAGCTGTCTTTCTTTGGCTCGCTCGCTTTTTGACAATATTTTCAAGTACGCTGAATTGGTCCGCGTCGAACCACTCTCTCAGCAGTGCATTTGCTGTTACATCTTCTCACTTCCATCAGATCTAGTCAAGGTCCACTGTTCTTCAAATTTTGCTCCGTGTCGTAGCAGTATTTTGATAATTTCAAAGCTCCTTAATCTCTGATCATCCGGTATGCCTCCCCAGTGGCCTAAGCTTTGCTTCTGGTAGGTCACCTCCAACCATTTTAAGCAGAAGCGCCATTCAGTCTCGTCGCCATTGAATTTGCTGTTTGGATCCGCACCATTAGCCAAGACGAGCTCAAGCATCTCCACGCTTTGGTAGCTCGGCAAAACGTCTCGAAGCCTCAATTGCTGAGTAATCCATAAAAGAGTCTGAAAGCTATTCGTTACTCTACTGCCAAGGTGTGGCTCTTTTGCAAATTCCCGGCAACGAAATCCAGGACTCCAAAGCAGGCGGACATAGACACAATCAACAGACTTGAGTGAAGGCCCCCTTTGGCGTACTGAGAGAGACGCCCGTCGGCCCATTAGTTGAGACTAACTTTCTTGTCCTCGTCTACTGCTGCTTGAAGATGGTCCAACATAGAAGCCAAGTCCGCTCGAAGTACAGGATGCGGATCCACTGTTGGAGCATATACCGAAGAAAGTTGCGCGAAATGGTACCAACCTCTCCGACCTCTCGGCGATGTGGTGTAATCGAAGTGTGCCATTTTAACAAAGGCACCGAAAGTGCTGCACATTTCCCAATTAACGTTCAAAGTATCATTTGACCAAGTTTGAAGCATTGACTGAGCATCAGGAGTATGAAGGTAATCTTTTACTGCCTTGTGCAAGAAGCCCACCTCGAATCCGAAAAGAAGATCTTTCGTCAAGTGAGAATTCGTATGCCTCGCTTCAAGGAGACCTTTGCTGAACACCTGCAGTCTTCTTCTCATATTTTCTAGTCGGGACTCTAGAATTTCCTCTGCAGGTGTTTCAGACCAGGACAGACACTGAAATGCGTATTTGGGATTCTCTTGATCAATAACCCAGTAGTGCATAACCAATGCCAAGATGGCAAGGCCTCCATGAGCTTTAGGTACACCAGGCGCCAGGTATTATCGCTATGCTTATGTAAGCAACTATTTCCAACACCAACACCAACACCAACACCAACAATACAACACAGCTTACAGCTTCCTGCAATGCAGCCACACCTTCAAGCAATCGACGTCGCAACTCTCCATCCCCACAATCACATTCTATTCAATGTATCTTCCCCGCCTCCTCGTCTTTCTACCCTGGGCCAATGCATACAATGGTCCATGCAATGGTCTGACTTCTGTATTTCCATCAAACCATCACGTGGACAACGCCGAAAACAAACATCCCCAGTCCTTCATGTCAGCCCAGCTTCTGGTGACCCTGACAGGCCCATCTCCCGCCACGTTTGCTACAGAGAACACAACGAATTCGTTGCCCCCCATTGAGAAGAACCAAGTCCCTGATACCGAAAACACCGAACCTGCGAACGCCGACGCCAAGCTGCAGGACACCTCAGAATGCCCCGAACAAGAGGATCTCGAATGCGATGAATGTGGAGGCCGGGTATACGACAGAGAGGAAGGACTTTACCGCTGTGCAGGGGTACAATATGCTTCCCTTCTCTTATATAAATTCTAAGCATGTCATAGGTCGAGGAAGACGACTTCAAATGGAAAGATTGCTTTTGTATGGGCAAAAAAAATAGTTGTCCATACGAGCCTCAAGGTCCAACACCCGAGGAAATTGCCGAAATATGGGCTACATTGCCGGATTGGACGCCTGCTAGTTATGCTCAAAGCCCACCAGGGTGGTCTAGTGCCAAAAAGGGATGAGCCTGAGAATAAAGGGCCGCTGGAGGAGATTGAAGAGGGATCAACTGGAGCAGGCACATGAGAGTGCCTTTTAAGTGTTGCGTGTCTACCGTGAGGTCTATGAAGTTGGGATTAGTCAAGGGGTTTCATCACTCGATCGAATTGCATCTTATGAAATATATGCGTTGATGAACAATGTACGAGTGGTGCTTGGTTTTATTGCAGCAAGATTACGCTCATATTTGATACAGCAAGTGCGCAGCTACTCTATGAATCTATTCGTACCAGTCTCCGGAAAGACAAGAGATCTTCGAAAACTCTACCTTCACTTCCAAGACAAGTTCCTCCCCTTTAATCCTCCCCATCAAGGTGTTTGCCTGTCTGCTTTCTATGCGGTGAATTTTCTGATCATCTTCTTTGTACTTGTTACCATGTCGGTAATATCTAGATACTTATAGATTTTGCCGGCTTTGGCATCATTAGCTGCTACTAATCCGGCACCTTTAGTTGCGTCGTCCCAAGGGCGTGCGAGAGTATATCCTCCAAGGGTTTCCCCTAGACCCTTTCTATCTGCTAAGAGCGCCCATAGTCCAAGATACGCTATTTGTTTTGTTAAATTTCGTTTTAGTTGATCAAGTGGACGGAGACGCTACCATGGTTATCCGCGTTGTTCACACTGTTTGCTGTTGTCATCGCAACAATATTCTGCCAGCCGTATGCTGTTGGAGCACCACCGACATCATCGAGGTCATAAGGGTCCGTGTGTGTGAACTACATCTAGTCAGCCTAGCCTTCTGATTTGGATTGCGCTTTTACTACCTCATGGAGGATCGCCATCGAAGTGAGAACATTGAATGTTCTAATGCCTATTTTCGGTTTCGTTAAATCTTTGCTGATAGGATAATCCGCAAGTCTATACCATGGGGTTTCCGGCGATACCGTGTTGAATTGCTTGTTGCAGATAGTAATGGTAACACGCTTCTTGTTCTGCTGCAGATCCGTATCTTTAATCTTCAATCTTTGATTTGTGGTGAAAGCATTCCCCTTTTCGCATTTATCATCTGATCTCACTTTGTTGACGCTATCCGTCCAGCCTCCTGCACTCCGTGCTGTATCAAAATGTGCGCCTGCGTAGGACAAGGATCAGCCAATGTTATTAAGAGTGGCAAGCACGTTTACATACCGTTGTCGCAATAAATGCGTGCATCAGACGCCGCTCTCCCATCATCACCCGTCGCAAGTGACCAGTCGGTTCCAATGCTGGTCATTATGTCTGCGAAAGGAGTTAGACGATCGGGCCAGTTTGATGTCAGAATCTTTCTTACCCTTTACCGAGTTGTACGCCGTGATTTTCGGACTATAGCTTGACGATTTGAATAGGCTGCCATCGGGTAGGTCGAATAGGGTGCCATCGCCTTTGTCGACGCTGAAAATCTGTTTGAATACATTCGCAAAGTCTGTGTCGGAGCTGCTGGAAAGTCTTTTTGAGGCACGCAATGCCATTTGCAAGGACTCGGTCACCGTTAGTGCTGGATCAAAACCAGTCTTACTGGAACAAGACGCATCGATCCAGTATGTATAACTTTCGGCATAGCAAGGAATAATGAATAGCAGTGCTAGAGCAGAGCTAGAAAGTATGGTAATATGCATAGTGAAGAACGAAGAGCAATGGTAGAAAAGAGTGATCGTTGTTATCTTGTGATCTCTCAGGTGTCGAGCTTGATCTTCAAAGCGGGGATACAATGGTTGCTAAATAGCTCAACTTTCTGGACGACATTGCTACCTTGGGCATACCTAACGCATTTGAAGGTACTCTTCTCAGATCCTCCGCTTCTGCCAAGGTTGGGGTCTTCATTTCGAATACAACAATCTATATATTCTCGTGCCTCTTCCTACTGTCAGTGCCGAGCACTGCAGCTTATGCAGATTTAAAAATAAATATAAGATGATCTATTATAGAGGTTCGATGTCTAAATCACCCCATCGACATCACACATCCCGTAAGTTTCCATGAGTACTGCAGCCCACCTCGTGAGTTGCCCCTCTACTATAGCCCCAGACCACAAACCCTTCCGCCCCTGGACCCCAAACCCCATTCCTTCGCAACTAGACCCCAGATTTCATTCCTTCGCCCCTAGACAATATCCATAATCTGACTAGTTATACTGTTATAGACGCGACTCATCGAGTAATTTGATTTTAGAGAAATATCCGGCAATGCTGAAACCACGGCATGCAGGGACATGCTAACCATGTCCCCCGCGGCCCTGCGCAAGCTCCGGGGCGTTAACTATAGAAGTTGCCAGCTGATGTAGTATAAGTGGAGGCAAAAGCGAAGTTATATAAATAGGAGTAAAAAACGGCCGCGGGGGAAGGTGCGAGTACATTTGGGGTGGAATGGGGGGAGGAAATACGACTGCGCCCTATAATAAAGAGAGAAGTTTGCTATATTTAGAGATGAAGTACTGTACGATTGATTGCGCCCGCAAGGGAGATGTGGCTAAGAACACGTGCAGAAACGCTCCCACTACTGCAACTTTTCTAAGCCGATTAGAATCCTTCTCCTGCTCTAGTATAGCTTTTTTAGGCCAATTAGATCCTGCTATTCCTGCAAGCGCTCAAAAAACCTCTCTATGCATTCTCAGCCCCGCAACCGCGGTAGAATTATAGTATACGCAAAAATTACGATACTTATTACAATATCCGACTGCCCCTAATAAACCTCGCTAAGGTACGTTTTGATATTATAAAAATCTACAATTTCTTTATTGAGCGATCTAAGCATCTATAGTAGTGTTTCACGTGATAGATATTATTGCATTCGCTTGCTAGACTATCGCTTACCGTTCCTATACTATAAAAAATGCTGTACCTTACCGTATCTATACCGTAACCGTAGGGTATCTCCCCCACGCGACGCTAAGGTAGGCTTTTTCGCTTGTCGTTCAATCCTAAACTTAAATCCAACATTCTATATTTGCGAGCTCCAACATTCTGCAGCACTTCTTCGTATAGCGGACATAACCCCCAACTACCGCGAGATCTGACTTTGTAGGATTTTTATTATGGCTTCAATCGTTTGGATGAAACATCTAATTTTGGGGCCAAAATGTGACAATGCACACAGCCACCGATTGACCCCAGCATTGGACGGCATTCATGGCCAAGACCCATGAGTTATACAGTCAGTTGAGTTGTGCTAGTGCACTGTTGCTTTTAGAATTCTCAATATAAAGCAAAGACAATCCCCATCGTGAGTCTTGTCATCTCCTCAAGAGCTCCTGCATCATACTATTTTTCCTTGCTCTTCCGAGGCAATATGCGGACTTCTTATTATTCCCTTGCCTCTTTGGCAATTCAATCATCTTCAGCATCCATTATCAAGTCGATGCCGAACATTGCTTTTCGTGCAGCTTCACCAAGTGGCTCTTTCACCAGACGTGATGACAATCAATTACAAGAACGAACAACCTTGACTTGTCCAGAGGACATAGGTGGCGCTCCATGGAGTTGTTCTGCTGACTTCTGTGGCGGAGAAGATCACTCTGCTCCCGGTTTCTGTACCACTGCTGATCCCTCCGGGACCAAGTGTCGATGTGAGTATTTGGCGACAGCCCAATTCTACCCGCAATGCTTATAAACCCGCAGGTACAACTCCCAGCTCAACAGCAGCACCATCTGCAAAAACCATCACGGCCACTCAGACGGACGGTGCGACAGCTGTCGTGGTGTATGCTTTGCAAACCATCTCGTCTTATGCTAGTCTCAGACAAGCTATCACCACGACCATAACAAAAACCACCACCGCAACTGATGGTAGTACAGGGGTTGAAACAGCCGCCGCCATCATCTTCGCCGGTGGTGTTTCTTGGTTCCTCGCTAGTCTTGTTGGGGACGCCGTAGCAGGCGAAGCTGTCAAACCTCCAACCACCGAGCCAGACCATCCCGACGATACTACCTGTCCTAATACAGCCCAGAAATGTTCAGATTGCACTGGTGTTGGTGGAATGTGTACAACTGGTTCAGCTTCTGGTTGCGCTTGCAAAGCAACAGCCTGTCCTACAAATCCACCTCAATGCTCAGATTCAGCTTGTGCAGGCAACGCTCAGAAACAGTGTACAGCAAGCAATGCAGGATGCGACTGTACACCGGATGAAAAGTGTCCAGATGACGTTGATACACTTGACTGTAGTGATTGTGGTGGCGGTGGAAAAAACGAGACTTGTGTCGGCGTAAGTACACGCTTTCCATCTTTTTCAATTTTAAACCACTAACGCAAATAGCTGGCCAAGAACAAGAATCAATATCAGGGTTGCCAATGTATCGGTTCTATTAACTCAACTCCGTATCAACCAGATCTCATCAACAGTGCAGCGGATGATCAAAAGGTCTTGGGGGCACTGCCTGATTGGGATCATTGGAGTTTCGCACAGATACCTAATTTGGTTCCGACTTGTCAAAATGCTGGATGGTATGCCCCTCAGCATGATCCCGTATGTTTTGATATCCCTGATATCTTAATTCTATCACCATCATGCAAATGTGCTGACCGAAATGCTTTCAGGATGGATCACCTAGTGTAACTTCTTCTTTCACGCAATGGTGCGCAGCCATGGATGGCCATACTTTGACTCAAAATCCGGGAGTTGATACCGCATTCTCCATGTACAAATTTAGTTATTACTCGTATTGGCTTTCAGCACAGAACTGGTATGGAGCACCAGCGGGGAACCAATGTGGAAATAGAGTTACTATTTCCAAGGAAGAATGCATCAATATTTTTACCAAGGCTATGGACACTTGCGATCCTAATTCTGGAGCAACGCATGGAGCTTCTTTCCAAGGAGAGTGCATCTCTTACGTAAGTCATTCCCTTCCCACCAGGAAGCAGAACTCACATTTATGCAGAATATTACACTCTCCCCGAGCACAGATCCAGCAAGCCCGCCATGGAACCCGTTACCAGCAGCTGCAAATGGGATCTGTGATCTTGCAAACCCCACTGCCGTTACCCTTGGTTTCTTCCAAGGTGTTTATCCACAATTTTGCTCCCAGCTCGGCCCAACGGCTGCTCTCAGCTCTGACTTGACACAAAAAGACTTTAAAGCTGTGTCATCTCGTTCCTTGAGTATACGTACGCCACCTACTAGCGCCGGTATGCTACAGCCTGCGTATGGAGAAGACTGGATCTTCCATTTTGATTTCTCTGGCGCAAAGGGCGATTGCAGGAAGTCTTGTACAGATGCTTACCACGCTCTCTCCCAATCATGTGAGTACTCACTCCTCATTGCGAATCTTTCGATCAAAACGCTGATCAATACTCTCAGGCGGGAACACTATGTCAGACTCAGGCAACATCGACGTCGGCTGCGGCACCTACGACTACACCATCACCCCCCCAGACCAGGACGAAACCGTCTGCTCCATTGCGTCCTCCTGGTACGACCTTAACCCTGCAGCAACCTTCACCGTCGACAACGCCAACGATGCCATCTCCAAGTTCTGCGCCGACACCGTCGCCATCGTCTCCAATCCCATGCAGACGCAAGCCTTCCTCCAAAATAGATTTACAGACACGACTTCCTACCCCTTCCGCTACTACCTCTACGGCACAACCGTGATCGAGATCTGGGCCGCGTTTGCCGATACCGTGGGCGTGGATTCCAAGGGGTGCAAGGCGGATAGCCAGTTTGTGGTGGGGAGTTACGAGGATAGGTGTAAGGCGGTGCTGAGCAAGGCGGTGAATAGATGCGATACGGATACGACGACTGCGAAGAAGGGAGGGTTTACGACGGAACATGATGGGGTGAATGGTTGCGTGGTTTGGCAGATTTTCGCGTATGAAGACCCTGCGAGGGATTAATAGTGTAAGGTTAATTTGAGCTAGCCAATAAATCAGTCAGTTAGTCATTAGCTAAGCTTTTTGGGCTAGATGATTGGCTCATAAAATCGAGCGCCGTTATTTGCTCCCTTCTACTATAGTATTAGTTAAAAGGATTTCTTAAATATTGAGAAGCTAAAAACGTTGATGCTATCAAAGTATATGGATCGAGTAATCAATGTTTGAAACAGTATAGATTTAGTAAATAAGCGTTGATGCCATTAAAGTATATGGATCGAGTAATTAAAGTATGAAATAGTATAGATTTAGTAAATATCATTCGACATTGGTCGAGTACCCAAAATCGCGATTTCCATGCTAAAGCAACTCTGTCATTATTGCAGATCTTGCTAAAGGGAGTATGCCGCCATAGCCAGAAGGCCAGCGTGTATGCTCTGCAAACTTTGCTCATTAGTGATCTTCCGACGTACCTTCCCTTTCCATTCCAACGCGGGGTTATCATTGTCCTTGCCTGCGAAATCTTCATCAGTATGCAGATGCAGTACATATTTCAGGCCCGTGCTAGCGAACAAAGCCTCAAGCTCCGACAAAAACCCAATCCCGTGAACAGACTCAAACTCGATCTTTTCCAGATGCGGCGTGACGGATCTCCAGTCTGCTAGCCAGTGTGCGAAAGTCCGTAGGATGTATTCAGGGTCCCACGTTGCGTTCTTCATCGTATGACTATCGTTGTTTATGATGATATGGCGGAGGTCCCTAGGCAGCACATCGGCGAAGTTCGCTGCGTTGTGTTGGTTCGCACCTAGGAGGAGTATGAGAGGTGCCTCTAACTTCCGTAGGTTGTGGAAACTGCCCAGATCCAGCACACCGTTGACCCTTATTTCGCTAGTAGGGTCGTAATGCGCCATATCGGGATAATCGTCAGTGATCTCACCCTCGTCGAAATCGTCCAGGGGCCGAAAATCGAGTTCGGCGTTGATGGTGAGGTCTTGAAGAACTTGCTGAACGTGGGACAATGCGGCGACTACTTTGTCACATTCGAATCCTGCATGTACATCTTTGCGAGTACTCTCGTCGAAGTGGTACATCCACCTGAGTTTCTTAAGATTGGGCGTGAGGGAAAGCACCTGGCTCAAATTCTGTTCCATTAGCAGATATATGTCGAGGCTTGTGATTCCCGTTTGTTGTGGAAGCTCCGCTGGCCAACATGGAAGGCTCATCCCCGAGTCGTAGCTTTCTTTGCCGAAGACTGATAATTCTTGCAGCGCAGGGAGATGGAAGAAGGGCATAATATTGTGGCTGTTCGGCGACATGTCGCGAGGTTTTATCTTGTCGCCATACTCGGCACCCGAGAGCGCACATCGTATGGAACTGAGATGTCGGAATTGGTATGGGCTGGGGTTTTCTCTGCTAGGGATAAGCGCAGAGCGAAACATTTCGCCAATAAATTCCGACCTGAACCAAAATTCGTCAACGAGAGCGATAGATCTGACGTTATTAAGTCGGGATATAAGAAGAGCAACCATGGCGTCGTTTGACCTACTATTTAGAGCACTGAACCACACATCCTTGGAAGGCCAATTAGAGCTTTCCACGGCCGAACAAAAAGTTGTAGTCTCAGGACCCGTGGCTAATAAGTGGTTGTTGCGATCGCGAAAGCCTGACCGCTTTTGGTTTATTATAATAGGGGTAGTATTTCCGAAGTCAATGTGTCGTATAAGCTCAGCAAGATCCGGGCGCTCGAGGATTGTGCGAAGTAAGATGTGAAGTAAAGTAAATTCCCCTGGTGGCTTATCTAGCGCTGAGAATCTTTTCAGGTGTATGTCGCGATAGAGCAATGGCTCTATGAAGGAGTGAAGCCCTTTGCTGGCACGAGAAAGCGAATTGAGATCTGACTGAGGGGTAACGCGACATATATTATCAAGGACATCGTACGGCATGCTTAAGAGCGAAGACATAGTGAGTTGCTGTTTTGGTACTACCAAAACCCCTTGATACAAGTAAGACCACAATAGGTCAAATCGTGAATTTGGACACCGTTCCACTAAGACGTGTATATAGACGTAACGTTTATTTGATCTCTTGGGTATAAGTGAACTTTCACAGATGATATCGATAGAAAACATATGGGCAATACGCCTTGTATATAGCAGAAAGTTATTTGTATCAGAACATTGTCTTAACAATCTGGCCAGAAGATCAAAGATTTGACGGGTTCTTTCACGACACTCAGCGCTAACGACCATTTGAGTCATTTCAGATGATAGAGACAATGACTTAGTTCAGATGAAAGAGAAAACGACTCAGCCAGAACAATGCATTATATTCAAAGGAGCACAGAATTGCCGAATGACTTTCCAAGCAAAAATAAAAATTAAAGAACATAGCCATGCTCGCGGTACGGTTGTAATAAAATCGGCACTTGACATGGCGGTAGTTTATTGTGCCACTCGGCTTAAGCTTTGTTCCCCGTCTCGTACGCATAAGCGAAGCTGAATTTGAAAGATTGTTTTTGTTGGGACGATAGGACAATAGTCCCATCCACGACAAGAGAAGCTCCGTTGGTGGCAAGTGAGTAGCCGACTCCAGAGTGCGTGATTGTCCCATCAGGAGTCAAGGTCTGTGAGGTTATCACGAAAGCGGATGAAGCATCAGCTGTAATGACTCTTGAGCTGGTTGACCTGGATTGACTAAAGTTGCAAATCGTGGTGGTGATTGCTTGCAGGTGGGGTGTCCACTGCTAAAGAAGGTTGTCGGGAGGATTGCTCGTTACTTGAGCCTGAGCCAATGGGTTGCTTACCACTATGGAACTTGGAAGGCTGCTGAGCTGGAGAAACACTCGCAGAAGCCTGAACCCATGTATTGCTCGCCACCGAAACAGATTGCGCTGATGGGTCACGGCTTTTAGTTGTGTGGTATCAGAAGTAAGCTTGACCGGGACAACTGTTGCGGAAGCCGTCACAGGCGTTGGAGTAGCAGCAACTGCGGCGGAAGTTGTGGTTTCTGGATTGTTAGGTGGAGCAACAGGGGCTGCTGCTCTGAACGCAGATATTCCAGTTCCCTTCATTAGGAGAGAGGGTGGATCAAAGAAAGCGTCAATACCAGTCCCGCAAGTTTGCCATGCCGGATAAAGAGTATAGACCTCTCTTGAGGCTGACATAACTGGAGAGCAGGGATTGTATGAGACTGTAGGCTGTATAGCGGCGAAGGCAGCTTGACTTCCTATTGGAAAGAATAGGGACGTGGCGAATAAAGAGCATACCTTAGCGTATGACCTTCAGTGGAGATCACCTCTCCAACGACTTCGAATGATACATCTGTATACTTGGTTGGATCTTTGTTGAATCCTGCCGGGTAGGGCAATAAACCATCGGTGGGTAGTCAGACTAGGCACCTGGCACACAGACTTGCTCGTAGAGATTACAGCCCATTCTCCCCCACAGTACTACAAACACCTCCTACCTCATTCGGCATCACTTCATCCATCCCCATCATTCCCGTTCCAACCAACTCCCAAAAAGGTCCTAAAAGCTTAATAGCGATCTTATAATGTGCTTCCGGATTAAGAGGGTCGTCGTCATAATGCCCTTCATAACCAGGACTGACCGCATGTACAAATGGTATTTGACTTGAGGAAGGAGATAAAAGTGACCGAATAGCTGCATCGTCTATGTAGAGGAAGGCGTTAAGGGCTGGGGAGATGATATCTGTAGTTACGGATTTTTGGTATTGGGATTTTAGATCGTTGAGTACATCTTGGAATTTCCTATCGAAAAATCAGCTTATTTCCATTATTCATAATCATGTGACTCCCCCCTTTCTCAAAACTCACCCTCTCAATAACCGAAGATCCACGGGAACTTGTTGAAGATCAACATCAACATCCTCAACCCAAGCAATTTTAAAAAACTTCCTCATATCCTCCGGATCCGCCCCTTCAGAAGCTTCGTGTTCCCATTGCATCAACATCAACTTTTCACATTTCTCCTTGAAACTCATCCAGGCCTGAGAATCAATCGAGGGACTAGTGCAGCGAAATGCGATGAAGGATACGAAGACATGTTTGTTAGGAGAGGAACGAGAAGGTCCGGCTCCGTGTTGGCATATCTCGTCTGCCCAGACACCGTCATAGCGGTCGAATGGAGGGACGGAGGGGTGGTAGCTGGGTGAAGGTGTCGAGGGGAGGGAGAGGGGTGAGAGTGATAGTTTGAAGGAGGGCTTTTGGGAAGGAGTTGATTTTGTGTGGAAATGGGGGCTAGAAATCTTTTGAAGGGGTAAAGAGAGAGCTTGAGGATATAAGCGTAGATGATGAGGGCGAGGTGATGTTTGGAGGAAAGTAGTCGCTAGGCGGAGACGTTTCATGATCGGGGATATTGTTAACAAGAGAAGGTTACATGGTCGAGAGATATCCAAGATGTCGTCCACTTCGCTTATCTAGCGCCTTGTCCCTGGAGAACCTTATTTACCCACTAGTGAAGCGCGTCAACTGTGAAAACGCCGCAATGCGGTCAATGCACCACCGCAAGGAGCGCCAAGCCCACGCAGTCCTTGGCAGCGGGGTCTGGTGCTGACCAATAAAGCGGCACCATCTTACATATACCATCCATTTCACGCTTCACACTGCCTGGCATAAGTGCCGCTTTTGCATCCAAAACTTCCCTCCGTGATGTTGTCCAGGCCCTTGAATGCGGCACTGATCGTAGGTACCTTATGCTCCACCTGGAGTTCTCGGCACCCGCCCAGGCTGGGATTTTTGAAAGCAGAGTAAATATGGGTACCGTGAGAATGAGTGATAGAGATGGAAACATGTATGCTGAGAAGATGAAGGAGCGCAAGGTAGAGGTTGTAGAAGACCGATGCACCGAGAGAAACATCTTATCGAGAGAGAAGACCATCATATCCGTGGTCGGTTACTTGAGAACTCGATATGTTGTGATGTTTTGCAGTAATTAAAGGACCTGGCCTAGGATCACTTTAAGGTTTAGAAAGATCGTTATCTGGACTGAAGCATGTATGGACAATTAATGATCTTCGACAGGAAGCGGCTCGCGAAATTGTAAACAGAAAAAGTAGCACAGGCTAAACTGACTGGGAAATTGAAATACGGCAAGCAAGCATCATGCGAATGAAGTAATGGTCACATATATTAATAGTAGACGTGTTGCAAGTGCTTGTATTGATACATTATCATAATTTCATACAAAGGCTGGTTGAGCCAGTCTTCTTCTGTCCCATCTTCAGAACCGAGTCAGAAATGCCTGCATGCATCGAAGTGAGCTGCCGTGGCATGCTTAGTTGTTGGTGGCCTCCTTGGTCTTGCCAGTAACAGTGTCGGCTAATGAGGAGTTAGTAGATGTTACACTCAATAGGCCGTCGCAGGTAAATACATACCAGCATTGGACGCCATGTTCTTGGCAGAGTCGATGTATGATTCTCCCTCGTTGGCACCGGATCGAGTGCTGTCACCAGCCTTCTGGGTAGCGGACTTGTCCTCGTCTGTGTATGGGTCAATAACTGTTTCTCGTTTGGAGGAATGGCAATGGGCTTACTTGGCTGGACTGCGCCTGCGACCTTGTCTCCAAGACCGGATGCCTTCTCGCCAGCAACTTCGGTGTTGGACTTCTGGGATTGAGGCTTGGCCTTCTCTCCGAGCTGGTCGCCGAGTCCTTTGCGCCTTTGGTTGGTCAGTTTGCGTTATTCTGGTAGGTGGAAGTGGTGTTGATGATATGGAGAGAAAGCACATACATGCTGTCAGACATCTTGCTGGTTGGAAGATTGAAAGTCGGTTGAGTGATTTGGTGATGGTTGGAAGTTTGTTAGGTTTGTGAGGATGTTGTGAGTGATGGCTATTGAAAATGCAAGGGAAGTCGTCTCTTATACGCAAGCTTCCAAGGGGACGGGATACACTGGCTGGGCCATTCTTACTGCATTACGGCGTGACTGATGATGCTCTGAACAAGGCACGCGGCTCAAGACGTCATAAGATCAATCACTCGCCACAACTTTTGCATGTGGCTGCAAATGCGGGGAGGGCCAGATCTGTGGCACGCAAAGTACCAATAGAGAAGGAGCAGTTGTGTCTAGAATTCCATGTCATTGTATGGTTGCGCAAGGAATCCAAAATCGGGTGATGTCATGGACGCGCAATTCCAGGATGTGTTGTAGCGTAAAACCATAATTGCCAACAAATCCCAGTTGGCCGTTGACACTTGGCATCTTGACGGGAGCCTCAAACAATAATAATGAAGCTTGACGCCTTCCTGCTGAGGACATGGTAGAAAGGGGCCAGGCCAGTGGTGTTGGGTCACGTGATCTACCACATGCATTCTTCCCATGCCTCTCTCATCTGACCCTGCTGGCTCACATACCAGATCCAGAGAAGGAATATAGAAGACTTTAGGTGTTGATCTTGCTCCCCAGGGGCAGCTTGGCCGCACAAAGCATTGGGAATAGCCTATTGCTGGCATGTAGCTTGAACAAACAAGGGAAGCATGTGCCATTGCTGGTGCCAGCCGAGAAGTTGCCGGCAATGAACCTTCAGGACTCTGCTACTAAGTGGCCGAACAATGTATATGAGTGGAGAAAAGAAGTTCAAAGGGGAAGTGGTGAAATCAAAGGAGTTCCAATGCCTCGGCTCTGCTGATTAGAGCATTCCCTGGCTTTGAGTACTATGGACTTGGCACTTGGGAGGCTTTTTAATTTGAGGGATAGAAAACAGATACAACTTTACAAGAGTGATCTTTGTCCGAATGCTTTCAGAGTGCTTGAGCCTTCTCTCTAGGCAGGAAGTTGGATGGAAAAGGCGCAAGCATTACTCACTCTCTTGTGCATAGTGCATCTGGATGGCGCACCTCATACATTCTTTGATCATCTCATTGAGCGGGAAGCCTTCAACAGCGCCTGATAATTGAACAGCAAAAAAGGAAAGGATAATTGTGCTATTGATAGATGCAGCAGAGTTAGCGGTAGTGACAGAACAGATTACCGGTAGTGGCGCGTGAAGTTCAAGCGTGCACGTGGTTGCTCTGTGAACGCGACTCCCTGAAACGTCAACAAACAGCCCCACCCCCACAACCCTGGACTGTTTGCATGTGGACTTGCATTTCAGCCTCAAACATTCCCTTCCCACTTCAGCAAGACGTGTTTGCTGTATTGCTGCCCAGCCCGATCTCTCCCATCCCATATCAATCGCAGTCTTGTCATTTTTTTCTTCTCTGCCGCAGACTGTACTGCTGTGTACAATACAACTTCATCTTCACTTCGTGGCACCCCCCACTCCTTCTCCCCTCCACCCCTCCTGCCCCACCACCATGTCGAGTTTCATCACCAACCTGTTTCCCTCGTCGGTGGGAAGCAAGCACGAGAACATCCTCCCAGTACCTCCTCCGCCTCTTCACACCCGCTCCAGCCAGAAAGAAGTCGATAGACCCAACACTCCAGCCCGGAACAACTTCATCACACCCGTCTCGACACCCCAAGGAAGCCCAAGCAAGAATCGAAACCCTCCAGGTGCAAACGATCTGCCAACTGCCTTCGAGAATGCCATGAAGATTGCGCCTCCACCCTTTGGAAGTCCTGCAAAGAACACCCGTTCCCAGACTGCCACCCCACTATCTCCTGGAAAGAGCAATACCCTGGCGGTGGACGATTCGTACTTTGGAAATACTTCTGGCAATGTCGATGATAGTATCATACACAAGGCCGCTGCTACTCCAGGAAGCCCGCTTCGGAAGCAAGGACAAGAAAACACTCCACCAGTTGTCCAAGCCCAGGCTGCGCTATCAAGGCAGGAGCTGTATCAGCCAAGAGACAACACTCCAGTCGGCACAAGGAAATACAATACCCAACGAGGCTTAACGGCCGAGGAGTTGGATATTCTACACAAACCCAATGTCAAACGACTGGCGAATGTTACGCAGCTCTGTAGGTCTCAACTTCATATATGCATGCTAAATATTGCTAATCCTAAACAGACTTCCTCGACTACTACTTCGACCTCCTTACCTACGTTGGCTCTCGACAAAACCGACTTACCCATTTCCAAGCCGAGTTTCCTCCTCCCCCAGAGACACCCGAAGAGACCTATAACCCTGTTTGGCAGAAGTATGCTGGTAGAGAGCGTGCCAATCTTCGAAAGAGACGAGTCCGCCTCCGCCAAGGTGATTTCCAGATTCTCACTCAGGTCGGACAGGGTGGTTACGGCCAGGTTTTCCTTGCTCAAAAGAAGGACACCAGAGAAGTCTGTGCACTGAAGGTCATGAGCAAGAAGCTGCTGTTCAAACTTGACGAAGTTAGACATGTTCTCACAGAGCGCGATATCCTGACCAACGCTAAGAGCGAATGGCTTACGCGCTTGCTCTACTCGTTCCAGGACGAAAAGAGCATTTACTTAGCAATGGTAAGTACTCTAGTAACGATGCAGTGCTATGCTAACCATTTCTTAGGAATATGTCCCTGGTGGAGATTTCAGAACCTTACTTAACAACACTGGTGTCCTCGCAAATCGCCATGCTCGTTTCTATATCGCTGAGATGTTTTGCTCTATCGATGCGCTGCACCAACTCGGCTACATCCATCGCGATTTGAAGCCCGAGAACTTCTTGATTGACTCTACCGGTCATGTCAAGCTGACAGATTTCGGACTGGCTGCTGGCTTCCTTGCCCCAGGGAAGATCGAGTCGATGAGAGTCAAATTGGAGAAAGTTGGAGAGACATATGTACCGTTCAGCAAGCCGATGGAGCAACGAACAGTGGCAGAACGACGAGAGGGTTACAGGTCAATGAGGGACAAAGACGTCAACTACGCTAAATCGATCGTTGGCTCTCCGGATTACATGGCACCCGAGGTTCTCAAGGGCGACGAGTACGAGTTCTCGGTGGATTATTGGAGTCTGGGATGCATGCATTTCGAGGCTTTGACTGGCTTCCCTCCTTTCGCTGGTAATACTGTCGATGAGACTTGGAAGAATTTGAAGCATTGGAGAGAGGTTCTGAAACGACCGGTCTGGGAGGATCCCAACTACTTCATCAGCAACCGGACTTGGAACTTTATCACTAGGTAAGTGACTTGGTTCTTCCATCTGAGCAAATACTAATTAAAACAGCTGTATTGCCTCTAAGAGCAAGCGTTTCGCATCAATCAAGGAGGTCTATGGCCACCAGTACTTTGCCGAAGTTGATTGGAATACCCTCCGTTCTCAGCGCGCACCTTTTGTGCCAGAACTCGACTCGGAAACCGATGCCGGCTACTTTGACGATTTCAGCAATGAGTCCGACATGGCCAAGTATAAAGAGGTTCATGACAAGCAAACAGCTTTGGAGAACATGGCCGACCGTGAAGACCCAATGAACAAAAACTTGTTTGTTGGCTTCACGTTTAGACATCGCAAGCCTACTACAGATGACGGTGGCAAATCGAGCCCTCGAAAAGGCATCGCAACTGATGGGACTTTTGGTACGATGCTGTGAACTGACACCCACTTACCTCTGATTCTTTCTTTGAACTAGGGAAGGTGTATTGCACGGTTTTTATGGGGAAGGAGGCATCTGGTATGCGGATAGAGGGATGGACAACTTTGGTAATGCCGATGCTTCTGTTTTATGTTGTATTGTTGGAGTTAAAGATGGGGTAAAGCGATGGATGGATGTACTAGTATCATGATAATTGACGAGTTTACCTGAAATTTGACTTGTGTGCTTATCGGTCCCTTTCTCGTCAGTCCAATTCAACTGGGAAGTAAAGTGCATCACGTGACTATTCCCCTTTCCAATATTTGGTCGCTTTGAGTTCATGACCCGATCGGCAAGCACCCTTGGGGGTTTCAACAGATCTTTGTTCGGAAATTCCGCACTCTTGTATTTGTGCATACGTAGCTCTTTCATCCTCCAGGAAGGGCGCAATTGCCTCCTTATTTAGGCTCGCGTTTCAGGCAAGTTTCACAAACTTCCAGCCTCGAAATACATTTTCCCCATCTTTTTAAATCCTATCTTCCTAAATCCTATCTCTCCATTTCACCATCTTCTCTTTGATATTTCTTCCTCAACCCAAAACACATGATGGCATTCCCAGATTTCAAAAACGAGGATATATTCCCTGGATTTGGAACATGTCCACTGGCTGGTGATGATGGAGATGATGAGAGAAGAGATGAGAAAAGAGGTGATGGTGGTGGGAAGATGGATAAAGGGGGTGAAAAAGAAGGGGGGTATTACCTCGTAGGCAGCATTATGGAAAACATGACGTTGACGCCACGGACGCCGACGTATATCTGTCGGGATCGGGGGGGGACGGGGTATGCTGTTACTGTTA